>NW_019773685.1:0-26143 GCF_001039355.2 Lingula anatina | reverse complement strand
TGGGGGGGGGGGGGGTAGGACATGGATTTGAGACCCCGCAACAATAATTTGACAATAATTTGACTATAATTTGGCCATCGTGTAAAATCTGAATGCCTTTTAATAGGCCAAAGGTATCAATGTATACAGCAACATGAAAACAACCAAGAGAGCATAATAATAATAATAATAATAATAATAATAATAATAATAATAAATAAATAAATAAATAAATAAATAAATAAAGTAAAATTATCTTGACCAGTCCGTCGCCACATCTTTGAGGTTGGGCCCATTGGGTGATCTCATCCTTTCTCCATTCTGGCGCGAGATCTTGAGGTGTAAGCTTGGGTTGTATGCGTAAGCGTTTTTAGTGTACATATTCCTTCCTAAATATTTTTTTCGCCCGTCCTTCTTTAAAAAGTACCATATGTGCACCCAAAGACTGTGACAGATATTTCTCTCATAGTTAGTTGTCCCGGAAACGAGGGAGAACAATTATTTAGCAAAAACTTACACACACTTGTGTATGTATGATTATGTTTTGTTACTGAACCCGTTTCGTAATCGGTCATTTACAACTAATGACATGTAAATCTGTAATTCTTGATGTGTGCTAACTCCGGTAAACATTAAAGAACCATTGAATAAGTCTCCCGATGAAAAAACTGACTACATGTATGGTCAGTAGAATTACAAAATCAGACTTTATTGCATAGAAAGACAGTACATTTGGAAAAGTAAACACATGAATCAAGCGAGCGCGTAAACAAAGAAAGCAACTTTTTTCTGTCAATTTGTTTTACATTTTTAAAACTTATCCTTTCTTCTTAGGATCTCTTAGTTAGTACTTACACCCAGGTGTTCTTAAGGATATATGCCCTGGAATGTAAAGTAGTTTGATTTTAAGTGGAAAATGACACACAAAATCAATTTTTCTCCTTATTTCATTAGGTAATGATTTTGGTTGAATTCTTACTGGCATATCATAATGTGCTGTATGCTGATCAGAATATCAATAACTGGTACCACTATGAAATACACGGCTAATCTCACTAAAATAGCATTGCCACAGTGCGTGATATATATTTGCACACTAATCCAATATACATGTAGTGCATAAACAGGCTCCTGGATACGTTAACATTTAAAAGTAGGCAACTTCATTTAACAAGTAACATGCACAGGATATAAAAATGAAACCTAGCGTACGGTTAACTAAAATCACAACCAACCACATATCACTTGAGAGAAGCATCACATCTACAAAGAGAATATATGTATAATGAGTACAAATAAAATCTGAACACTCAGTTTAATCAGGACAACTATAATACATACATAATTTGTACTTAATACTGTACATAAATCAAAGGGACATACATGTTCCCATTACAATGGACAAAGTTGTACATAAAACAATTAACGTTAGCAATGAGTCGAATGGTTTAAAAATGTAAGACCAAAACATCAAAAACTGGTAACGTTGTATTCAGTTGTTATAAAGCAACAGATGTTGCAATATTGGTATGATAAAACTGCGGTCGAGTAAATGCGACTTGTAGATGACGCGTCCGCCATGACATTTATGGCGCATTGCCTTGATCCAAAAATCGCCGTTAAATTTGTTGGTATTTAGCTGGATTAAAGCCATCACTATGATATAGTTTCAAATTTGATTACAATAACATTGTTACTTCGCACGATAATAATTATATTTGTACCCAATACTAGTGCATAGATACAAGCGCCTGAAAATGTCTTATTGTCTTACACGTAAAAAAGTAACGATCATAACCCTCAGTAGGGTGGGGTTGAGTAATGACTAAAAATTCTGTTTTTCCATCATTTATCTTCAATTTGTTTGAAATGAGCCAACCTCTGAGATCTGACATGCAATCAACAATGGTATTCACAGACAATGCTGGATCATGGATGTTACAAGATGTGTACAACTGAGTATCATCTGCATAAAAGAGCTAACCTATCTTACGATAACGCAGAATTGCTCCAAGGGGTAATGTGTAAACACAAAACTTTAGAGGGCCAAGAACGCTCCCCTGAGGAACACCAAATAAAAGCTGTGAGAGTTCAGAAAGCACGCCGTTTATATTAACTTGATGCATTCTCCCAACAAGATGGGATCTTAAAAGAACCAAGGCCTTATCTTTAACTCCTACACTCTGCTCTAGAAATGTCAATAAAATATTATGGTCTACTGTATTAAAGGCAGCAGACAAATCTAACAGTACCAATAACATAGCAGAATGTTTGTCAACGCCACATTTTTAATTCTCAAAAGTGCAGATTCTGTGCTATGATTAAATGTGTAGGCTGACTGCATCTCCTCAACAATATTATTTGCTTCTAAATGCTTAAATAGTCTAACTGCTATAACCCTCTCTACTACCTTGGATAAAAATGACAAATTGGAAACCGGACGATAGTTTACCAAATGATCTGTGTCAAGATTGTCCTTTTTGAGTAGTGGGCGAAATATTGCAGATTAAAACTTTATTTGGAAAAACACCCACAGTGAAACGTTTGTTGATAATTTCCACAATCAAATTTATTACAGCCGGAAGAATCTGAACTAATAATGATGATGGGATTGGGCCTAACATGCATGATGTCTTTCTGGAACTGTTTATTATTTTTGTTACTTCACAAGTGGTTGTTGGTTCAAACATAGTGATGAGTGACTGCGTTTCTTGTTAAAGTTCTGACAAAGGTTGATGCGATGACATAGTCACAGTATTTTCTAATTCAGAAAGTTTAGCGTTGATATTACTGACTTTAGACGCAAAAAAGTCACTCATGTTGTTTGCTAGATCTTTCACTGAATCTGTTTTGGGGTACTTAGAGCAATTGGTTTTTTCCCAAAAAGGGGTTGACAGTTCTAAATAAAGCTTTGGTATCACCATTACATTCTTGTATCATGTCAGAATAATATGTTTACATGGCAACATGCTTCTTTATAGATCTGATGATGGACAGTTAATTTTCTACTTCGCCACCTCCCTTCCGTCTTCCTTCTATCTCGCTTTGCCTCCAGAATGTGATCAGTCATCCAATGTTGCAGATCTTTCTTAACAAATGTTTTAGTTTTGACAGGTGCAAGGTTGTCAAGTGCATTTGTTAATGTCCTGTCATACAGAAGCACACATTCCTCAGGACTCAAATTATCAAACCTTAAATCACCCAGCTGTGATGTAACATGTCGTTGTAATGCATTCACATCAATGCCCTTGATTTTTCTGAACGAGACTTTCTCCTTACTGGGATGCGGTCTGCCACATCTAATGGTGGTGTTGATAACGTGATGGTCAAAAAGTAAATGCCCTACCTCACATGATGTTACAAGTGAATCACTTTCCCTAGCCAATACCATATCAAGCGTATGGCCACGAGCATGGGTGGGATCTAAGACGTACTGTGTAAGTCCAAATGAATCAATTAATGAAGCAAACTGCTTGGTTTCAGAAATGTGTTTATAATCCCAGTGTATATTCAAGTCGCCGGCGATAAGATGTTTCCCTCGAAGAGGTGCTAGGTACTCACTAAGGAATAAAACTTTTCGCAAATTATTGGTTTTAGATGGCGGTATTCTGTATACTGTAATGATACGCAATGTCACTGATATAGCTGTAACTAAAACCTCAATGTACTCAAAAGACAATGGATCAATCCTTTTTGGCTGTTGGGTTACTGTGAAACTGTCCTGTGAAAGAAAAGCAACTCCACCCCCTCTCTAAGACATGCGGGGTATATGAATACACTGGTAACGGTTGGGGTGATATCGGCTAGCATATGATGTTGAAGATCGGGTGTTATCCAGGTTTCCACTAAGGAGACTAAATCAATATTGTCATCCTTCACCACGTCGCGTAGGATAGATCCCTTATTCCTCACTGATCTACAGTTCATAAGTGCCAACTTGACTGTGGGTACCTGTGCAGATCTTTCAGTTATCACATACTTTAAGTTCAGAAAGTTTACACCACTTTGATAATCATCATTCCCAATTTCTTGACATTGTCAGGTACATTGTTTACATCACATGTAGGCTCCGGTTGTAGATGAAAAAGCTATTATGATGTGGCCTGCCCAGAGTCCGGATGCAAACATTATAGAAAATGTATGGAATGATATGCCAGAAATTTGACAAATGCCAGTCCAACCAGCAGACACACTCTGTTAGATTAAGTGTTTCATGCTTGGGCCGGCATAAGCCCTGAACGCATCAGACAATTACATGAATCCTTGCCTCGTAGACTAGCAGCTATTATAAGGTCACATAGCTATGCCACTAACTACTAATTCTGGACTTGAAACTGCATATCTTGGTAGAATGTATGTTTTGTTCTCATTTCTTTTTTTTTTTTTTTTTTTTTTTGTAAAATTTGATGTTAATGAAATGATACCAGGAGCATATCATTCCACAGTCATTTATCTCCTACAAGATATTGGTTCAGTAGAGGTGACACTTCTATTGTCCAGTGTGTGTAGGCTAAATAGTAATTAAATGCAATGTATTGTTTATAATTTGTAAAAAAAACAGTAAAATATATGTTTGTAACAATACTGTCAAGCAGTGGCACGTTTTACACAAGTCAATAATTCAAATAATTCAACGCGATCAACGTAGAAGTAATAATTCAACACATATTAGAAGTAACACGCCGATAACTTGCCGACCCTCTGTCATATCAAAAACACAAGGTCAACTAACGACAGCCCTCCGTGCGTACGAAGCCGGAATCTCGTAGTTGCCATTCCATTCAAGGCGGTACAAGGCCATGCGCTCTTTGGAATTGGCGTTGTACCTTGTAAGGGGCAAACCCATATATCTCATGTCATCAGAGACGTAACATCTCATATTTATCTTCTTCATAGCAGATAATGTGAGACCATCTGTATACTCGAGAGAAGCACAAAACGTGCTGAACTCATCATCCGACTTGGCCAATATTTCTTTACTTAGGGTAAGATATTCATTCTTGACATGGTCTGTAAATTTAAATAAAACCATTTAATAAGTTTCAAGAGTCATAGTTTTATAATACGCTTATAATTGATGCGCAAGAGAGATAAAAGATAAAACAAAATGTATTTCAACTTTTTCTCAAATGGTTATATTTATCAAAATGATCAAAAATAAAAAAAAAAAAAAAAAAAAAAAAANGCAAACCCATATATCTCATGTCATCAGAGACGTAACATCCCATATTTATCTTCTTCATAGCAGATAATGTGATACCATCTGTATACTCGAGAGAAGCACAAAACGTGCTGAACTCATCATCCGACTTGGCCAATATTTCTTTACTTAGGGTAAGATATTCATTCTTGACATGGTCTGTAAATTTAAATAAAACCATTTAATAAGTTTCAAGAGTCATAGTTTTATAATACACTTATAATTGATGCGCAAGAGAGATAAAAGATAAAACAAAATATATTTCAACTTTTTCTCAAATGGTTATATTTATCAAAATGTTCAAAAATAAAATAAAAAAACAAACATTTCTGACCAAGTCCATCCAAACAGAACCGAGATTGAGATGTCAGAATTACTAACCAAGACATGCGTTCAACTGATGGTCCTTCAGAGCCTTGAACAGGTTATGGACTGTCGCCCCTGCTGACCTTTTCATCCACTCCCTCAGAATCTGGAATGATTCCTCCTGTGCATTGTTTGGATTCTGAGACCTTATGTTGTCCAGCTTGCTGTCCGGTACTCCCAGCCTACGTCCCAGGAACCGGATACGTCTCACAGATACTTGGTCACTTATTGTAGCAATTAATTTTTGGAGAAGATGAGTCTGAAATAATCAACATTGACCCAGAACTCTTAGAGGTTGAATGAGTGTAATGACAACCAGAAAAAAATCGATTGTGCCAACCTAATTATCATACATAATAGAAATTTGAATAACATATAGGTTTCTTCCTAATTTTAAGTGAGTCATAATTACGTCATTCGACAAAACTAACCTGAATCAACGGCGAAGTAAATCTCTGCAGCATTATCATTATGCATTCATGTTTCGTTTTTACAGCCAAGTCATGTGGTCTTAGTTTATCCTACAAATCAAGGAAGTTTACACTGTTTTGTCACAGTAATATATGTTTGTTTTTTAGATTTTTTTCAAACACGTTGCGACACAAGGACTTGACATATTTATATGTTTACATAAGTGATGCAGAAGTAATACTTACAAGAAAACAACAAGAAAAGAAAATCAATTAAAGGAGTTCTGCCATCCTGGTAACAATAAATGATCAGCATAATTATATCATATCATGTTGTATTTCTCTACATTTTATTCATATATTTTATGTACTAAAATTAACATCGAGATGAAATTTTAAAAAAGGTACACACATTACCAATTAATCCAAGAAATGGGAAATCCTACATATAGAGGTAATAATGTGTACTTGGTTTTTTGCATGTGATGTCCTGTCCCATGCTGTCTTTATTTACATTGCATTAAATTTATTAATTTACCCAAATAAGAATAAAGTGAAACAGAATCCATCAAAATAAAACGTTGAAGTATACCAAATGTGTTAAACCAACCAACTTACTCTAGTGCATTTTTTGTATATAACATTTTGTAGCACAAACCTTATCCGTAATATTAGGATCAGCTCCACGCTCCAGGAGAAGCTTTACGATGCTTTTATGACCTCCATACGCTGCCCCATGTAAAGGAGTCCAGCCACCCTGGTAACAACAAATGATCAGCATAATGATATAATTTCATATCATATCATATCATGTCATCTCTCCTCACAATTTATTTGTTTATTTGATGTCTATAGCGCTGAAACAAAAATAACATCAGAGAGGTAAAATAAACTGGATATATGTCATAAAAAATGATTGAAAAAATAAGTATGCTAATTCGAATACTAGTTTTAACGCATCATCTCTTTATCATAATGCAGATTATGTGGCAGTAATAAGAAATCGGGCTGAGGGTTACTATCGGTGTTTTGAATGTGGGTGGATTGTTTGTTTGTTTATTTGTTTCTTTGTCTATTTGTTTGCATCATTTTTTGGGGGTACCTATGGCTACGAATGCTTTTTTATTGTTTTCTTTTTAAAGTCTTTTTATTATTTTTTTCTGATGTATTTAAATTTTCTATGACATCATTGTCTTTGTTTTTGAAAATCTTATCTTGTCTGTTTTGATTTTTTGTCGCGTCTTATCTTATAGGTAATAGTATGCTTGCACTGAAATTTGTTTCAAAATGAATGGCGATATTTGTTTATTGACAAGGTAGTTTTATTTACAGAAGGATTTACAATCACATCTCCATCATTGGGATACAAGCTACGTATTTACACTATGGGATATATTTTATAAATAGCAATATTCAGGAGGTAGAAGGGAAATTAATCAGCTTGTACAAGAGATTATTTACTATTTTTTTTTTCTGAACTGGCATCTTGATTGGAATAGCATACTGGCGACGGAAAGATAACCACGGGTATTGCTCTCTGTTTTGATAGAAATGTAATTTTAAGCTCCTTGTACTGTACATGTGTACTGGGTATTTCTCGATATGGTTATAAAGGCCACACTTTTTTTATTTTTATAGATGACATCCTGCGCGTGTACCAATTTTCGTCCTTTCTCAAAAAAAAATTAATAATAATAATAAATAAATAAACAAATAAAATAAAAAAATACCCCAACGAAGTAGGTTGTCGCAAACGTCGTTATTGAATTTGCCGGAAATGAGCTTTCTGCGCATGCGTTTTATCGCCACGTGGAAATACGGCCGTAAAATTAATCTCTAGGATTACTATCAAATTACACGACATAAGCATTCGTAGCCCTAGTTAGCCCCCAAAAAATGATGCAAACATATAAACAAACAAACAAACAATCCACCCACCGATAGTACCCTCAGCCTGATTCCTTACTACTTGTGGCCTTTGCATGTTGCACATGTGTTACAATATGTGTCACAAGTATTGGTAGCCTACTATGTATGTCCCACATAGAAGATGTGTTCTAACTGGTCATTGACTTCAAAAACGGTCAAATGAAAGGAGTTAAATATCTTTCCGTGGTTTGAATACATCATAGTCAAACAAAGGAAAAGCACATAACTGCATTACCCAACTCGCTAACACATTACACCATGCATACACAAAATCATTCAAGGGCGGATTTTATGGAAAATGCACTGGTTGGATTATCTGCAGCACTAAACTACAGAAACTGAAACGCCCATATCAATATTAATATTGATAGCTATAAATATACGTATACATAAATATTGCACGAACGAAAATGGGCGCTTAAATCACATCCATGCGTCTTACCGAGTCTTCCGCATTAACTTCAGCCCCGCTGTCCAGGAATAGTTTCACCATATCTGCATTGCCTTTCAGCGCTGCTAGGTGCAGAGGACACCATCCATTCTGGTGAAATCAAAACAATAACATATCATAATTATATTTATTTACTAGACTATAATCATATTATCTCACATTTTAGAAATCTTTGAAAAATTAAATATTTGTAACATGTGTATGTATGATGTAGGATTGTGGTTGTAGAGAAGTGTGTTCGTGACTTTTCGTTTGTGTCCGTGTGTCTTCGTTTCTATATAAAACACGCCCCTCTTTGTTACGCGGCACATTCATTCTTGTTTCTGCCATGTTCACACACAGGTTTGATAGACTTGATTGGTTTGCTTTTCATTTTCTTTGTGTTAAGATTTTGTATTTTTCTAAGTTATTTTGTTTGATAATTTCAGTGCTTATCATTTATTTTCTTACTTATTTAGTTTAGAAATTTATTCAATATTTTTAGTTCATTAATGTTGTTCATTAAACTTTTTCCATGTTAGTTCAGTTCAGCATTAAGTTCATTTTATTTATTTGTAAATTATTAAAAGGACATTCATTCTTGTTTCTGCCATGTTCACACACAGAGTAAACTCGGGTTCGTAAATGAAGTACAGTGATAGCTGTTACATATTATTCCGGCTCCAGATACTGTGGTCAGCGTATGGTCATCATCTGTAATTAACATTGTCTGACCAAAGGATCCTCTAGTAGTAGTTTACAGTATTTTTGTATCGCCTTTACTTTAATTTTGCATACGATTTTGGAGGCCCCTGAAACTAAGGGATGTTACTATAGTATTACCGTATAAATACTTAATCTGAAGCTTACGCTGTCATTATAGTGTTGACTAGATGCCCAATGACGAAACTTGTCTCTACGGGATAGTAAATTTAATACAAAGTAATTCATTATTATATATCATTTTGTCTATATGTGAATTAAAAATACATGTCAGTTAATGGATTACAAATGAGAATAAACCTTTAATGTATCATTTGTTTGGGTGTTATTACCCACAGGACACAGTTGCTAATAAGAATATCGGTATACATGTAGCCTACCAAGGTTCCGCACAGGGTGATAAAACTTGTAGGTGCATGTATAGTTCGTTAGTATTTAGGACATAAATACCACAAATTCTACCACGAAAACCCCGTAACAGTCACAAGGAGAGGTCCGCTTTGACCACAAGGTTCGTTTGCATATGAATGGTACAAACCCTACTATCACAGCGATTATCAAAATAACAATGAGGAAATGAATCAAGCCTCGGTCACAACTTACGGGCCTGTTTGTGTCCAAAATCTCAAGAGCCGCGTAAATCCTTCTTTTGAGATTTCGAGATTGCAGACAGCGTATGGAGAAAAAATATTAGGATAATTTGCTCCCCTAGCAAGGAGTTTGCAAGGAGTTTGCAAACGAGACGTGTTATTTTTTTAAAGTACCATGTGAAGAAAAACTGTGATCTTAGACGCACATAGCAAGCAATGAAGGAGCAAGTGCCGCCTGGGTGTTAAGTACGGCGCACGCCCTCACAACTTCCAAACTTAATCAAAAGCAGTGCGGGAGTGCGTCACCCGCCTTCCACGCCCTCCAATGCACCTACAACTCAAAGGGAATGACCCTGAAATTCGTGCGCCAGGTTGTGACCGAGGCCTTGAAGGAAAGAATAAAACACAAAATGAAAGAATAAAAAGAAAAAAAGAAGAATGCTTTTTAAATTTGAGCCAGGAAGCTTGTTCCCGTTAAATGATCATTTGCGGGTCTTGTGCAAAGAAGGGACATTAATTAAGGTTTATAGAAGTAAAAATGTGGTTAGTTATAGAACCTCCTTATGTTTCATAAAACACCAGTGTATTTATTAAAGCATCCTTATGATAGATGTATATATGGAAAAGGAGAAACAGTACGCACCGCAGACTCCTTGTAGTTGACATCATATCTCCCATCCCACAGCAGTCGTCTCACCTCGCCAGTATCACCATTCAACACAGCCTGGTGGAGTAGATACATGGCCTGATGGAGTAGTAGAAAGGTGACTCTGTAAGAAGATTTTGTCAGAACGGGATTACTTTATCATATGCTTCACATTAATTTCAACTGCCGCAGGAAACATGTTTTTTTAGTTACAAATGTATCAGTGTGCATAATGGATTCCATCCCAGATATCATGCAAACGTTGTTCAACGTTGGCCCAACGTTGCCTTTGGTTTCAATCTAAAGCTCACCTTGGCCAACGTTTGCCCAACATTTATCAATTTAGAAGATTCTTGCCAGTTATATGAAACTGTCCACCTTATTCCTGGAGTTAAGGCATTTTTCCACTATTATAATATAGATTCATGATTATTTCAGTTACAAAATAAAATAAAAAATACATCGAATTGAATTTTAATCCAGAAACCCGTGTTAATATCAGGTAAGATGCCTTTCTAAAGAACCACATTAGAAAGATATGCTCAGTCTATAAAATCACATAAATTCTCTTCCTTCTGGCAAAATATCAGACAGTCTCTTAAGCGCACAAATAGTAAAACGACCAAAAGCATAGAAACAATACCCTGGACTTAAAGTTTTTTATAAAATATTAAAACATACTTCCTAAAAGGCCTATAAAAATACAAAGATCAAGTGCAGTGTCCAACAGATGACGCTATAGCGTCAATTTCGGGCGAAAAATGTCGTTTTCGGAGTTGGGATTTTCTCTATAACCAAGACAGCTATTCAAGTGATTCAAACGGCCCTATAAAGCTGGATGAAAGCACTTTAATCGGGTACCAGGGAATTGTCTTAAACTATTTACTTTTGATTTTATTATCTTTTACGTTAAATTACCCCATATTTCAATGGGCAATTTGCTTCAAAAGACGACAACTTTCAAACAAATAATTTCCTATAAAACCCCTCATATTAGGCTGTAGTCCACATTCCCAACAACAATTACTGTAACTAGCAACTTTTGTAACGATCTGTTGCTCAGATAGTGAGATATACTTGACAGCGATTTAGCTGTTAAAACAGCCAAAAATGTTCACAGAATGGTTAACAGAGCTTATATGTCAAATGCTTAGCTGGCAAATTTACCTGTTATCGGTTATACGATCAGATGGAACCATTGCTCATTGTCATCTAAAAATATTTTGTTTGGGTGCTTTGAAAAGGCAGAAAATCGTGCTTTTGTTACATTTTCCGATCACGCTTTAGACTTGTAAGCGTGCCGCCATTTTGATTGAAAGCTCTGGAGAGGGCCTCAGCCTATAGTGATGCCCAGCAGGGTGTCAAGGATATGTAGAAGGAAGCGCTAACAAAGGCTATTACGTTTAACCATAATTAAGAGGTGTGAAGTTGCATTTGAACGGTTCAATGGGTCTTTCTCGGCAATCGAGTAATTTTACATGGGAGATTCCTTCTCTGTTATCGGCAAAATGATCGGATGAAACTGTCTGTCGAGAGGAAGTGTTGGTCACTTGTGTTAATAAGAGTTTTTGACAGGTAACGCTGCAGGATTATTTTGCACAGCACTTGGTAACCGTCAGATCAACAGAAAAATTCAGTGATTTCTTCTGAGTGGCATCTCTCGAAATGCCAGCTAATACCCCCGTCACACTAGAGGCGGAATGAGCAAGAATGCCGTCGGAAACACAATTCTTTGTGAGCTCCTGGACATTCGAAGAGCATTCTAAAAATTCCGAGTGCATTCTAATTATTTTACCCATTCTTGTGGCATCCCGAATGTTTTTGTCATGTCAAAAACGTTCGAAGTGCATTCCAAGTGGAAATTTATCGAATGGCATTTGAACAGTATTCTAACTGCACTATGACTGCATTCTAAATATTCTCACGGCATTCCGACAGCATTCGAAACATCTGATCACGTTAGAGGAATATTCGAACTGACAAGTGACTTAAAGCCCCCGTCAAACTTATTCAAATTAAATAGGAGTCCAGCCGGAATTACTAAATTTAAAAATTCTTACCATATTCGGGAGGGAATTTCAAATTATAAATATTACGGCTTTGTAAGAATGCCTCTGGAATACTAAGAATGCACATCGAACCCGCCTGGAATGATTCTTGCACATTCCACGTATATTACCTCTCAAATGCAGCTCGAATGTAGTTGGAATACTGTAGGGATATTGCGAATGTTGTTAGAATGCATTCAGAATATTTATAATTAAATTCAAATGCTGTACGAGTGTGGTTTGACTGCTGCCCGAACACAGGCTGAAGTATGTAAGAAGGTGCCTCGAATGATATACGAAGCGTGCTCAAATGCATTATAAATGCTCCCGGTATGGCTGCCAATGATGGTTTGAAATATAAAGAATTCAAACAGAATGCATCTGAAATACTGAAATTACTTTCGAATATGTTAAGAATGTAACACAAATGGCTAGAGTGTATAAAGAACGCCACTGAAATGGTGATTGATAGGGTATATTATGCTGAGGAATGTAGCATATTAATCAGTCTCATCCCCGCAACCATATACAATGGACAACGTGGGCCATGTTGCTCTGCTGTAAATTACTGTTCTCCAGCAAGACCTGCTTGAAAGAGATGTGGAGGCCAGGTAAAGAAACAAAAGGAGAAGACGCAGGAGATTTCAGACTAGACCATGGTTGGCAGAGGACAGGAGAAGGCTGTATGGACATGACTCAAGATTGATGGCGGAGCTTAGAGTAGAAGACCCAGTCTTTCTTCAACTACCTCAGAATGGAGCCTGACATGTTTAATGAGTTAGTGCAGAGAGTAGGGCCAAGGATAGATGGCCGCGTCCAGTTGTGGACTTTTTCACCTTTCCTCCCTTCTTTCTTGGCGGCCTTAGGTAATGTTGAGTGACCAGGCGATTTTTCTGTTACGACTGACGTTCCTGCAGCAGCAGGTCGTGTTTTTATACAGTTCGGTTGTGCTCTAATTAATTTCATTACTCACTTCACGACTAATTGGCACTTTCACACTGTCGGTATGGAGACGCATTTGAAGTGTGTTAGAGCCTAATTTTTTTAATAATGGGAATAGATTTCGGCAGCAATCGAGACGCATTCGAGTTGCATTCCAGCTCATCCGTGGCACATTCGAAACATTCTGGCGGACTTTTAAGTGACTTCATCATCATCATCAGAGCTCTTCGTCCCGTGTGGGACATAAGGCCACAGTCATTCTTTCCATTTAGCCCTGTCTCTGGCTACGTGCTAAGTGACTTACCAGTTCCGATCTCGCTCTAATGTGATCAGAATATTTCAAATGCTGTTAGAATGCCGTGAGAATATTTATAATGCTGTCAAAGTGCAGTTTGAATATTGTTCAAATGCCATTCGATAAATTTTCACTTGGAATGCACTTAAACTCCCTAGCGCGCTGCAATGCTAATTGAAAAACGCGACTCACTTGATCGATGAGCTACAGGTCTTCATTCAGTTCGATTTTTACAATGATCTCTTTCATGTTCAGCATGGAGCACAAAAATACTCCCTCTAATAACCGCTTTGCTGTGCAATGACGTCAAAAGAAATCAACAAAAAACTGATATCCGACAGGTCCACATCAACTGATGCAAATGTTTTATAAGGCGAATTTTTCCGTATTTAATAATTCACCACATACAAAAGATGTCAATATTATACTGGCAAGAGTCAATACTGGGCACATACTAAATAAGGAAGATCGATATAGTTTCAAAAGGTACAATAAAATGCTGTGAATCACCCCCGGTAAACTGCAATGACTGTTTTGCATATTCCGTTTTAGTAAGAATCATGGCAGTTTTACAAACTATTAATATTTAATTTCTTGTAGTCAATATATACACATTTTTTGTGAGTACTTGGCCTGGGATATTGATGTTATTTTTACATTTAGTTTTATATTGTATCTTTGTATCATTATTACGATCATATAACAACAGTGACAGATTACATTGCATAACTTAATGATGTCTACGTATATGTTTCAAGATATTATTATTTATTATTTTTTCGAATATACAGGATTTCCCCTTTTTCGAGTGGACGCCACAAGAAAGGGCCCTCAAAATATCCTGAAAAAAAAAACTGTTTATGACTTGCCAAACGAGACTGCTGGAAATATAATTAAGTAGTAGTGCTTCTTCGTGTCATATTTTGGATGATTATCAGTCACCTCACAGTATCTACACAATTAGACCGCTACATTTGGGAAACAAATTCCACTGAGAAATTTGTGTAGGCTCTTGAAAGTATATAGAGGGATTTAAAACCACTTCTGATAAATTAATAAATATCATGGAAAATGCTGCAAACGTATCTCCGCTTGGAACAATGAAAGGCATTATAAGCATTTAAAAAAATCCACCCACACAATTCCAGGCTCAATTTTTTCTACACAATAAGGTGGAAGTCTCCCTGAGGACTAAAGACCCAACACATCAGTCACAATGAAGTTACGTGACCATGTATAGTCGACTTTTATGAGTAACACTAGTATACATATCAACTTCCATCAGAACATACAACAGCTACGTTTCGTAAACCTTACAAGTTACTAAAAAGAAATAGAGACATCTTGTAAAGCAAAGAAAGAATGAGTGCAAATTTATTATTCCAAATAAACTACTGGTTTCTGAAAAAGGCAATCCTAAAGAGTTCTGGTAAACTTAAAAAAACTACAGGGTAGAGAAGAGAGGGGAAAACAACATAAGTATTACTGAGGTTTGGCAATAACACGTAAGCCACTTCTGTGAGCCTCACTGATTATCAAAGAATGGAATGTTGAAAAGTGGATCAAAATATCTAGTAGGACCAATAACAAAAATCGACTTCCCAATGAACGCATCTTAAGTCAATTGTGCTTGGAACCTGAGTATAATATAGACGGGGTATAAATAAACCGATCATTTTAATAACAGAGGTCTATGCACCGAACTCACATTGTTTAAGTAATCCAACCAGAAGTTAAGTGAGGGACAATCAAGGTTTAGACCTTGTTATCCCACGTCTGACCATGCGTTCACCTTAAAGTCACTTATAAACGTAGATGTTTATTTGCCTGTTTGGCGACCTACAAAAAGCTATGATGCAGTCTAGCATAAGGGCCTTTTAAGCTGAAATTACTGAAAAATAGGTGTCAGAGGAAAAAATACACAGACTGATAAAGTACATATACAGCAACGCGTTATAATCGACACTTTTCTCCCATTCAGCACTCCATGAGCATGGAACCACTCACCTTGTCAGGTACAACCGTCCGCCCTGACAACACTGGAACTGCAGGAGATGCGTTCACGTCTACTGAGTTTGGGAACTCTTAGGCAATGACAGATCAGTTTGATATAACGTGCTGTCTTTTCCCCTGTGGCTTGTCGTCAACCGACCACGTGACCTGAACCTGTCGTTTTATTTTATGCATATTGAGGTGGGGTGTTTTCAACGCACTTTATTTCGAAATCAATTGTTTTCATAGTGTTTATAATTTAGTGGTTACCGATTTAAACATTTGTCGAGTGTACAGATTGCTGAGTGGCCTGAAATTTTCCTGAAATTAGATAGTCTGTAAAGTTTACTGCAGGGTATGAAAATAATCCTTTTAAGTACGGTGCATAATGACATTTGCATAAATCTTTACAGAATCGATAGCGGTACATTCTAAGAAAAACTCCCTTTCAACGAACGTTTTGTTATTATGGCGTTCTGTCTGAAAACAGAAACGATATTGATTAAAATGGTTATTTTTTTGACCCCCTTCTGTGTTTCTAAAGCTTAGATTACAAAGTACATTTACAGTATTCCCTACATGAGTCCTGTGATATCCACACACAGTGCTCGTACACTGCGCTGTAGGCGGGGTTGTAAGAAATCATATGGATTCGTGGCCTCTGCATATTTCGCGATTTTGTCGATCGAAAAATTACAACTTTTTATTTGAAAAAATGGGCCTCTCTACTAGGTCGTAGAGGGCATTGACCAAACCCCATCCAGTGTGTCACGATCTGTCCATTTATTTTACCCTAAGCCACCCCACTAATACGGGCATTGCTAGTATAGATGGATTTGTGGTGATCGATTGTGATAATGGTTGAATATTATATGGTCCCTTTCCTTATGTAAGGCAAGTAAATAGCAATATGTCTAAAGCTTAATTTTATCCACACTCGTGAATTTGAAGTTATGTGTTTTCGTATTCTGACTACTTGGGTGCTTAAAACGTTAGGGGGGGGGGGGGGGGGCAGTTGGGGGGGGGGGCATCGATAACATGTCGAGCTTCATATAATGGTGTGCGGCATCAGCACTAATATAAACGAAATTGGCTCCGTGTGAATCAATGTTTTTCTCGACCTGACCTTGTGGGAGAAATAGCACGGCCCCCGTACAAAAAGTTAACACAGGGCCTCCATCCTGTGGGACTGATATCACCCTAGGCGTGGTATTAGTCAACCTCCTTGTATGCCACGTTCAATACTGGAGATGGTCTGTAGGGTTTATGTGAGGTGCATTATATCATATGTATAAATGTTTTCATGATCGATAACCGTATACATTCTCAAAAAAAAAAAAAAAAAAAAAAAAAAAAAAAAAAAAAAAAAAAAATCCAACGAATGTTATCTTGTTATGACGATTTGTCTGAAAATTAAAACCTGTAGGGAGTAAAACAGTAGTGTTGTAGACCCCCAGGTTCTAAAGCTTAGACTTTCAAATGCACGCGTCCTGCACTGTCTAGAATATATGGCGCTCTTACACTGCCAGTATGTCCCACTTGATGTGGAGGTTGAGGAAAGATATAGGCGGGGGTTATACGAAATCGTACGGGTTCATGGCCTCCGTATCTTCTACGATATTGTCGAGCGAAAACTTTTGACATTTTATTTGAAACCGAGGACCTCTAGGTCGTAGGCTGGCATTAAGCACACCCCGTACGGTTATTGTATCAATGATTGACATCCCCAGAAATACACTGCATGACGTCACGCCTAGCCCACTGCGCAGGCGTGCATTTTAATGAGTTGCTAGATTGCCATAGGAAAATGAATGGGTTCGCGATTCGTGGATAATTCGTGAGAATTGACAAACTAACGCCCTGATGCCGATAGACAGAAACGCTGTGCTATGCTTCAAGCAACTCCTGACCAAATATCGCGAGGGTTTTTAAAAAAATCCTGTTTTACACACATACTAAGAAGTTTGCCGTATATTGCCTAGCCTACCCTCAGCAAAACGCAAATATTTTCAGGAATAGTGATTTTAGACGGTAAATTCACTCAGAAACAAAGGCAAATTAATTCGTTGCCGATAGCACCAGCAGATAGCAGCACCATACAAAGTCTGATGAAAAATTTTCATGGCAACTGAAGATTTTTCACCACTGTACAATGGAGTCCAAAAAGAGCACTTGGCACAAATGTAAAACTGCCCAGTGCAAGGCCAAGAATTCAATCGTATTATCAATATTTTCAATCATATTATCAGATTCTACATAAATTGACTGACCATATCACCACTCAGTATTTAACTTATCTCTTAATCCAAAACCTATCATCATTTAATAATTATGCAAAATTATTCTTTCAGATTGCTATTTATTTAAATTTTTAATGCTGCAACTGTTCCAAAATAATCTTGTAGTAAAGGAAAAATGCAAATAAGAAGTGGAAGACCAATTTTACCCACATTATTAAATTATTTGAATATAAAAATAATAAGATCACGATCTAACAAATTAAAATAATATTTCATGAACTCTTTCACGAATAACATATTAAACAAAAATAAAAGTTATAAATCAGTGGTAATGGCTTATTCTGGATTATATGACCTCTGCACATCATCAGTACCTGACTTGGTACAGTATAGTAACTACTTGGATACAGTGTTAGATTTAATAATGTAACAATAAGAACAATATATATTATAATCATAAGCTTCTCTGCACATATCAGACGCTTGTTACCATGAACTAACACTACTTGAAGCAGACTTTACGAAAGGCCAAAAAATCTGTCAGACATTCGGTCTGACAAGCCTGAAAATTTTGTCAGACTGAAACAAAATCTGACAGACCGAAGTAAAATAATAGAAATATAAACCATTATTCATGTTTTCATGTGTATTTTCTAATGTTTTAAATCATTGACATTAAATCAAATATTAATTTTTTGATATATATTTGTAGAAAAGTAAAATAAGAAAGAAAAAACAAAAAAAGGCAAAAAAGTACATGCATAACAAGTTTTTTATTTAATAAAAAAAAGACGCTGTGGAATGACACAAGGACTAAAAACATTACAAGTATGAAGAATGTGTAGCTAGTAATATAATAATAATAATAATTTATTGAGCACTGAAATGTTTTTACATTTAGAGGCTCTCTAACTACTATACAATATACATAAGAAAAGATAGTAAATATATCAAATATGTATGTCCATAAAAACGTCTGTTAATCAAATAACCGTTTCACACGTCGTTTTTGGCAATAACATATGCATTTTGAAACAGCACAGTAAGACAATCTCTTTCATCCAATTGAAGCTTTGACAGAGACTGTCCAGTCCGAGTCTAAGTTCCTTCTTCATTTTATTTCTTTTTTTTTTTATAAAAAGAAACTCAAACTGTGAGCTTTCATCAAGTTCATGTGCACTTTCTCCAACTCGTGATGAACGGTACATGCAAATACGTACGTGTGTTCCATAATTTAAGAACCCGTAATAAAGCTGTAACATTTATGTTGCTATTACTCAAAATGATAACTTTAGTACTCCTGACGCTCGGCACACACTATTTTCCTCTCCTACAGATCATAAGTCCGCCAGGGCCTACCTTCTTTCCAATTTTATTAAACTTCCGTTTCTCTAGTATATAGATCTTCCTCACTTCGTTTTCATATTTGACACGCATTGCACCAACGAAGTGTTTAAAGTTGAACAACGTCATTTTCTAAGCAAAAGGCTTATCCATGAGTACTGTGTACGACTGATAATGAAGAAACAGAGGATCAAGTCTGTAAAAGCGCAAATAGCACGAGCACATGTGTTGCGGCCATTTTGTTGTGTAGGGTATTACGAAAACGAAAACGAGACTGTACATTCAGGAATTCCCCAACCTCAGCCAGTCACAAAATAGTATTTGTGAGTGAAACTGAGGTTCATAAATTATGTATAATTAGCTGGGAACTCCCCGAGATTTTCACCCTGTCTCTCTTTTCGAATGAAGTAAAGTATATCGTTCAGAAAAGAAACAACAACGTATTCCTTTTATTTACACATTCCAAGTCAGTTAGAAAACTCGCCGGACATAAGGTCCGACGATACACGATTTTTTATCGGACCGAGACGAAATTTGCCAGGCATGTCCGACGGTCCGACGCCTTTCGTAAAGTCTGTACTTGACAATCGGCTGAGCACTAATAACAGTCTGTGTGCGATGCCATTCTTGTGCTGTGATTGGTTAGTTGAGTCACGTGAATCCCTACTGTTGCGCCACGTGAATGCTGCACATTTCTGGCCATGACATAATTTGGTCCCTTTTACTTCCCCGTGGTGTTTATATAAGGTACATAAATAGTCTTCACTGACTCACTGACGCTGGTAATTAATATAAACGGTATCTGGGTAGAGTTATTTAATTTGACTGGTTAGTGAATAATTATTGGCTGAATTATCCGACAGGTTGACTCAACTCCGTCAACTATAATAATGATAATCAAGTAAGAGACTGTAAAAATTAATTATCCACAAGGGCAGTACCCATTTTCCCAAGGTGTTTGATTTCTACTAATACACTGTACTATTCCAATGAGTATGGTTACAGTAGCGGTACCTCCAACACCCAAAGCAAGCTTATTTTTTCACCGCAATCACGAAATTATGTGCTTATAATACACAGAGAATGTTACATGTAAGCTAACCACAGGGCATCTAGTTGTACTTTGACCATCCTTGAGTTAGGACGTTTTTCATATCCCTTGATACCACTACCTTAACGTGTGTCTTAGGGCGTATTCCCAGAGCTTTTAGATCGATCTATCCCCGCGGGGAGTCTCACTAGATAACTGTCAGATAATGTCCGTCCCGCCTACTACAAGCTGTAAGGGAGCAACTTTCGTGCCCGCTCGGCTGACAGTTTTTTTAGCGTGAACCCCCAGGGAGTTAGGTCGATCTAAAGTAGATCTATCTAATCTCTGGGAATGGGTTCTTATGCTTCAAAATATGAACACTAGAAAAGCACTTCGAGAGCGCAGACCTCCGCCAAGGCAGCAAGGCATCTCTACCCAATGCCGTCTCACCCCTAAATTTTCATTCTATAATGATTTAGTATTTTGATTTTTGATAATTGATTGATTATTGATCCGGATCACCACCAAAAACTAATCAGTTCTTAGTTAACCCATTTCTGGCCTATCCTGAAAATTCATCAAAATTCATCCATAACTTTAAAGTTAAGTTGATGACAGACAGACAGACAGACAAACAAACGAACAGGGGTGAAAACAACCTCCTTGGCGGAGGTAATAATACAGAGATTACATCATAGTTATTATTATGATTGACCCAAGTTATATCTTTCTATTTTTTTTTTTTTTTTTTTTTTTGTAAGTGATTTAGTTACTGTCAGAGGCGTCCTGAAGTACAGATACAGTCTGTATGGTGTGAGGGAGAGAGGTAAGCCCGGCTTGTATCCCCTGTACTGGAGATAGTTGTAGTGGAAATGCCTTTCAAGATGAAATAAATAATTGTGCACTTAATCAATTAAATGAAAAGCAGCCAATGAAAAGTATACTTTATTTCACAATGCGACATCAACTAAAACGTAAATATACATATCAAGCAAGTATTTATAAATATACCATAATTCCATCTACTGTTGTATTACATTTTTGACAAATTCTACTAAATTACATTTCCATCAATACTTAAGATATGCCTGAAATATATAGTAGTTTGCTGTGAGCAGCTTAAAATCCAGGATGTCTCCTTATTTAGGTAATATTATTGGGTTGCTGTCCTGTTGTTTTGTATTATGGAACTTTTTTTCTTCTCATGTGGTTTTCCACTGAACATAATATTCCTCGTAGTAATTTCTTATCAACACGTCAGATGAGTACCATGCAGATATTAATATATATTGTTAAATTGTCTAAGATTACAACAGACCAAATAGCTCAATATGGTGCATCTTGATAGTTTGAATTCTCTTTTGTTATAATCTTATATTGTCTTAATCTAATCCCACGCATAGTCAAAGGTCATCGGGAGAGATTTTGCTTCTCAGCCAACTATATGTCTCATCAATCAAAGCGTTTTCATAACATACGCAACTTAAAGATGTCACTGCACTTAATGATCTTAAATATAAACACCCGAAATAACACAATGAAATAATTCACATATACTCTTTTAAAGCTTACAATAGACTAATACTTTTAATCATAACGCTTTAGTTCAACATGAATTAGCCACCATTTCTCTTAGTTAAGGCATTCATTTTCGTTCATCTTATACACTTACTCTGGTATATGAAATAACCATTACATATACATTTTAATAATATATTGAATATTGAATATAAGACAATTGTAAGATACTGGTACAACATACAAAGCATACCAATGAGAATGATTAAGTACGAAACAGAATGTCATCCTTCACTTTTACTAATAAGTATCTCTCATGATACTTATAACTGTCGTCTATGAGGATATAGAACGCATTTTGTCGTAATCAAGGCAAGACGAAATTATATACCGTACATACATTTTGCAATTCTTGTAATAGTATTAGCTGATTGGTGAACAACATGAATTCTTAACACACGGATTGCGCGAGGTCACTGCAGCCAGATATCAAAATAACTAATATGAACACGGTATCTCAATAGAGGATTGCCAACTCTGAGTCCACCCTGTACACATTACAGTAACTACTGTGTATATGATAATTTTAGTTGAAAATGTGTTGGCTGAACAAGGGGCGTTACTGAGGTTCCCTGGTGAAGGTGCCTTGACACACATTAACCCATTGACTTATTTTCACGAAAATAAATACAGGACATTTACAACACAATGAGAGATAAAGATACCTTCCACACGCCATTCACACACTGAAAAAAGTTCTTACAAATGTTGATTAAAAATACATGTAGATTTTTTAAGTAAAATAATCTAAGTAGGCCTAGGCTATGACAAATGTTCTTTTCTATTCATATACATATTTTTCTATATTTGTGTTNTACATAGGGTTGTACAGAGGAGGAGCATTAATGCAGTAGATAATCAGCATGATAGAAGCATGTTTCAAATATGCTAATTAGCTCCCAATGCGAAGCAGATTTGAGGCATATTTGCAGTATGATTGCAGTAGTCTACTGCGCTGGAGCATCTACTGTGTTTTCGTGCGGGAAGGCATTCATTTTCGTTCATCTTATACACTTAATCTGGTACATGAAATAACCATTACATATACATTTTAATAATATATTGAATATTGAATATAAGACAATTGTAAGATACTGGTACAACATACAAAGCATACCAATGAGAATGATTAAGTACGAAACAGAATGTCATCCTTCACTTTTACTAATAAGTATCTCTCATGATACTTATAACTGTCGTCTATGAGGATATAAACGCATTTTGTCGTAATCAAGGCAAGACGAAATTATATACCGTACATACATTTTGCAATTCTTGTAATAGTATTAGCTGATTGGTGAACAACATGAATTCTTAACACACGGATTGCGCGAGGTCACTGCAGCCAGATATCAAAAGAACTAATATGAACACGGTATCTCAATAGAGGATTGCCAACTCTGAGTCCACCCTGTACACATTACAGTAATTACTGTGTATATGATAATTTCAGTTGAAAATGTGTTGGCTGAACAAGGGGCGTTACTGAGGTTCCCTGGTGAAGGTGCCTTGACACACATTAACCCATTGACTTATTTTCACGAAAATAAATACAGGACATTTACAACACAATGAGAGATAAAGATACCTTCCACACGCCATTCACACACTGAAAAAAGTTCTTACAAATGTTGATTAAAAATACATGTAGATTTTTTAAGTAAAAGAATCTAAGTAGGCCTAGGCTATGACAAATGTTCTTTTCTATTCATATACATATTTTTCTATATTTGTGTTCAATCCCAGAAAATATGCAATAAATTCTCTTTTGGGTCATTACAGGAAAATAATAAATAAATAAACGTCCAAACTTTTTACTGAGCCAGTATAATCAATCTTATCATTAACGTAAAGCACTCCTTTTCGAAACCAAGATTTAAAGAAGATTATATTTTTATTGATCTTAATATAAAAATTTCCCCATAAAGGTTGTGCTAGAATACCATCCGGAGTTGTAGTAGAACATTCTTGTACAGAAGCCCATATTCCTAATTTTTTTCAGAAAGTATTTAGTTTATTAATATTGGGTAGAGATTGTAGGCCCTTCAATGGAAGTAGCAATATGTTAATTCCCCCGATTAACATATTGAAGTTGTACTAACTTCGACTTCAGTTCTTGTTTAAAAATGACATTAACTTAAATATGAACACGTCCCTAATTTTGTTCACAGATAGAAAAGGGTTTGAAGATATTTTACAATTAAACAGCTTTTTAATGTTTTGGGTTGAAATGAAACACTTATTCGTCTATCTCCATTGGTTCAATAGTTGCATGAAGCGCAGCTGACACCGACTTCAACGTAGGGACTATCCTAGAAACAACAGTGAAGCACTGTTTGCTTCCATCTTGCAACATATAATCGCATGTCCCAACTAGCAACCCTATAACATAAGGGAAACCATCTTTTCTTACATAAACTGCAGCACCAGAATCACCTTTCTTGCTAAAGTCTGCCTCAGAGTTGCTGCACACGAATATCATATTGTAGAACTTAATTGAACCTGCATGGTCTTTCATAACGACAAAACTAATATCGTCATAAAATTGACCTGAAGTATAGCCTGTTTTACATCCAAACTTGTGTACATCATCACCCCTAGTGAGAGGATGTTCTTGAACATCCAAGTAACCCACACGATGAAATGATACATTTTCGTTGTTTTGAGTCTTTAAAGTCAAATTTGTTTTGGCATGGTTATAAATAACAATAACGGCTGCGTCTACCCCACACTTCAGTTCACTATCGTCGAATCGAACATTTCCTAAAGAAGTATCGCACACTGTGCCGCAACCCCACTGTGCTTTATTCGTTTTAACGAAAACGGGCTTATTAATTGCAGACCTCCCAGGCTCATCGTGATGTACATGATCAGCATAAGTCCCAATAACGTGGTAGCATGTTAAAAAGGCGTGTGGTGTGGACTCTCTGTGCTGGAAATCAAAACGAGACTCATTCATGTTCATAAACATTCCAAGACTTCCATAGCTATCTGGATCAGCTAAACCTACACGACAGCCGACAGTAAGTTGAAATGGGTCAACTGCCCCTGGTTGGCCTTCATTATCAGCGAAAAGAGTGGTCGAGCCTTCCCTTACAAGTACTGCATATTTTCCTATGCTGGGTATACCAAGTTCTCTAGGAAAATTTGCTTTTTTCGTTTTGTCATTGCAGATAACTACAAAATAAGGAACTTTTTTGGTCCCATCACCATTGACTATGCACGAAATATAAATCCCACAGAGACTGTCGTGCTCCTTCGCCAAACCATCTGCTTTCTCCTGAATGATGCGCCGCATTTTAGTCTTATCGTCACTGGGTACAAGACCTCCCTCATCTGGCAGCTCAACACCTGCATCATACAGCATGGTGGCAATATCGCCACGGTGGTTCTGTAGTGCCAAATATATACTACTGCCTTCATTGTCCTGTTCATTGTCTTGTGAACTGACATCAGCCCCTTCATCAGTTAGACTGCTAATACCCTGATAGTCATCTCTTTTTGCAGCTAAATGTAAATCACTTATGCCACCAAGCAAAGACACATCACCTGTACTACTTTTACTGCGCTCATCTTGAATTTCCTCTATACCTGTGGCGGTGTCCGCTTGCACAATTTCGAATCTGCCACTTTTTGTTGGTGCTGTCAATGAGCTAAAGGCGTCCTCTGTTGTATCTTCTCTATGGGATCTTCCCTCCAACAGTTTGTCGTGGTCATGTGACACAGCGTCTGTAATAAATGGATAGGCGTTTATAAATTTGGACCTGTACTACTACCACATGCAATTATATGCAATTCTCATGTTCCACGCATTTAGCAATATTGGAAACATATTACACCAATGTTTTGCAAAGTCATGCTTCTGGAATCACATACACCTTTACTACGAAATCATCTTTACACTGAAAAGATTTTATTGAACCAAGATTGTAATGGCCTGCAATTCAGTTAATGGAATTTTAAAAACTCCTTCACAAGCCCCGAACTTTGCGAGAGATTACCTATAGCTTTCAAAAAAAAAAAAAAAAAAAAAGTCAGAGAAAATGCTGAAATCGAAGTCAAAACTACGTATCGGGTGCGTGTCTTCAAAAAATTTATATTTTTTATCAATTAATTCTCAACATTAATTTTGTACACGTTTTCCAGTGTTGGGATGATCTGACATGCTAATTTTGTCAAGTTATGAAGTAAATAAGAAAAAAAATGAGGTACTCCTATTTTGGAGACATCAAATTTAATCCTAAAATTGATTGTGTTAGCTTCAATTGGAAGTTTTGACGTCAAGTGATGTAGGAAGTTGAGCTCGCTGATCACTTTAAGCTGGAGGAGCACGGCGTAAAGAAAACTTTTATGATTTTAAACTGAATGTCCTGAAATTCTATAATTTAAAGAAATAACAAC
>NW_019773684.1:43486-60975 GCF_001039355.2 Lingula anatina | reverse complement strand
CTGAAGTGGTTGATGACCAAAGCTTATACCAATCTGACAGACTATTTGGTTCTGAAGTAATGATATTTTGAGTCTTAAAATCTTCTGTACAGCAAAATTTTCTGGATGATTGGGCTGCCAAATTTTGTGCATACTTCAAAATATATATTAGAACAAAGTCTACAGAAAGAATCAACATTAATAATAAAATTTATGCTTTACTCATTGCTGATACAAAAAATAGACAAAAGAAAAGCAAAAAGTGTAAATAAGCAACAGAAAGATCACCAGTCTGACAAGCTTACTCTCCTCTATCCAGGGGATATAATATGTTTGTATCACAGTATAAATTAAGGGCACTGCTGTTCAAATATCAATTTAGTTTACACGAAGACAACAATGCAGAAGGTTGCAACGGCCTTTTATTAATTTTCTACCTTTTAAGCACATACAGTAGTATAGAAAACTTGAAAATATCGTAATAACTATAGAATTATCTCATTCCAAACCCCAAAATAATCACACATACCGTATGATGACCCATGGAGGTCATACTGCTGCATTCTATAAACCGCAAATTCATGTGCTGCACTCACTGGACTAACTGGGGACATTATGATAAATATCGGTACAAAAAAGAGAAATGATAAAGGGAAACTGTTTTTGAACATGTCTACAACCTCACTAGCTCCGTCAAACCACATTATTGTGTCGATTCTGAAGTTAAAATCAAGAAAAAAATTGATCAATCTTCCCTTCTTCTCTCACATGCACACATTGGTTGAAAGCCGAAATTGAGGCTGTAGGTCAAGGTTGTATCTGTATCGTTGTTATCATAAGCCCAATGCACAAGCACAAAACACGTGCTTATATTTTATATCTGCGTATTATGTTACTTTTAAGTTATCATAATTAAATGTTTTGTACGGAAAAGAACAGACATCACAACACAAATTTGAATTTAGCACAACTATTATGTTTTTTCTAGAGTTTTCTATGTCAGCGATAATTTAAAAAAGTCCATGGGTCCAAAATCCACGGTACGATTGATGATACCATTTGGTTTGCAAAGAGCGAACATCAGCCGTGGTAGTTTGTATCGTTCGTGATGGAACAATGCATGCCAGCTACCACTAGGAACTGAGTGCATCCTCATAATGTCTAGTTTTCGACAATTTCTTTCAAGACTAGCCTTTCGGAGAACTGCAAGTATATATTTGCATGTTTTTATTTGAGTGCAGTTACGGTATCTTTACAAGCTTTAATTTTAAACAGAGTTTACTGAAGTTTAGACCACTAGTAAGTTAGGTTTCAAATATTTTTGGAGCAGTTTTGGAGAGTGAAAATATTCAGAAATATTCAAAGCTCATTGGTCACATCTCCTTTTTGAAGGCAGTATCACAATTTCCACCTTGAACACTAACGAAAAGGCAGTGATTGCTAAATTGAAACCACTTTGGGGGAAAATGCGGTCAAAATTTAGTCAGAATTGAAAAATATTGAATAGAAGTGCCAATGACATTATAAATTAAAAATGTAGGATTAGTAACCTTTTGCTAGAGAATATATTCATATTTAGAAGTCAAAACTGTGTTGCATGTATTGTCATATGCTTAAAAAGTGACCAGTACGTATTGGTTAATTGAAATAAGCATGTATTAGTAATCCCAATAAGTATACTAAGTGACATCTACTGGTATTATTCCAGTTCCCACTGAGATAAGTGGTTATGTTGCACCTGGGTTTGAGTTCGTGGAAAAAGCATTCAGGTGAGCAATCTGCTTATTTGAAATGCTGCTACTTAATTTTGATATATTTTTTATTAAAATTGTATTGTATGCACAGTCATATTGGCATGTAAAATATAAGACTCAAGAAAATGCAGCCTGGGATGCCCACAATGTAAGTATTGCATATAAATTATAATTTATATGAATGTTAGTATTTCATATGAAGTATAAAACATGCAATTCCAGTTTTCAGATTTGTCGTCCATTTTTCAGTTTTCTCCTTGTTATTATTTTTCCAGAAAAAACTTTGAAAGTGGCAAAGATATTGGTGCATCTTTTGCTGTTTACCACAATGGGAAGCTTGCAGTGCACCTTTGGGCCGGTAGTTCTGACAAGCAGACAAAACAACCATGGAAAGAAAACACCATGTCATGCTTCTTCTCTACAACAAAAGCCATGACATCTTTGTGTTTGGCAATTCTGGCAGATAGGTAATTATACATGTAATCCTAGTACCAATTAATTTTCTAATCATGATGATAATGGAGAAATAGTTTCATTGGATCTCAGTTTTGATAGTCAAGAAGTTTTCATTTATGATAGATCCAGATCCAAACGCTCTATGTTGACAGGAGTTTTACACAAATCTGCCATCACAGATTATATGTCAGAGAACAACCATGTGCCAAAATGGGACCATGTAAAAGTGCTAACCAGTGAAAGTAATTACAGCAAACGCAAAGCTTTGGAATCCATCTGAATAAGAAGAAAGAATTGCACCATGAACAGAGATGAAGGAGCACACAAACTGACATTCTCAAACCCGCACCCTGGGGGGCAGGGTGATAGGGACAAACAAGTCATCATCAAGACTGAGGTAAGTAACAGTTCATTTTTACCTGACCAGGTAATTCAGTTGTGACCAAGTCTGTCGGAGTGAACAGAAGAAACAGTCAACAGGTAAATCATATATCTGGATCTGTCATAAATGAAAACTTCTTGACTTTGATGAAAATGGTATTTTGATTGTTTCAGGGTCCTTATTAAATGGATCAGTTATGTTTTGTTGGAGTCACTGAGTGCACATTTTTTTGGGGGGGTTCAAAATATAAAGTGCATTTTATGCATTCTTTTAAAATTTCATATGGGTTCTTTACTAAAATTCAGGAAACTGATAGATTACAAAAGTCAGGTTGTCCAGTACTGGCCTGAGTTTGGACAGAATGGAAAGGAAACGATCACAGTGGAGCAGCTGGTCAGTCATCAGGTGAGTTTGTGGTTCAAGTAGTGTCAAATCTTAAATATGGCTTTAAATATTGACAAGAAATTAATTTTCCTAACCAAACCGAGAACCAATTATACCTGTAAACTATTTCATTCATTGTTGTTTTTTAAAACATTCTTTACTTAAAAGTAAATAGAACCAACTCTGCTGGGACTATCACTAAATGCAATCAGATAAACAGAATGAAATCCATCCTTGAGCAAGTAGTGATTAACTTTAGTGTGCGTTTAACTCATGGCAGCTTCATCACTTTATTTTAAGTGTGACTAAATGCATATGAAAGTTAATCACCATTGTGCTGCTTGAGGAGGTGTCATTCAGTTAATCTGATTGCATTTAATGAGAAAACCCATGGATTTGGATTGATCTACATAGAACAATAATTTCAGACATGCTGAAACTGTCGATCGGTCATAACTGGGAAAATTTGTCTGGACTGGTTAAAAATTGGACTTGGTCGGTCCAAAGGACCGACAAGAGATTTAAGAGCCACAATTTTGAATTTACAGTCATCATTCGACATACGTCACTAATAAAATTATATAAAACCCAAAGCGTTTTTTCCCTTACATTTCAAACCTATCACATTCACAAACAAAGTAAGCTTCCCTAATTGTACTGGTTGTATCTGTCTCAAACTAATAGAGTGATTTTCGGTCCGACAAAAATCCATTTGGTCCGGCAAATTTTTCATTACTGCTGGTCCAAGTGTCCAGCCATTCTGAAAGGTTTTCAGCATGTCTGTAATTTCACTGGGAATGCACCCTACGTTTGTGTACATTTTACCATATGACTGTGTAAATAATTATTAGGTATTTGTGGAGTAACCTATACCATTTTTATGTACANAGTTTGGACAGAATGGAAAGGAAACAATCACAGTGGAGCAGCTGGTCAGTCATCAGGTGAGTTTGTGGTTCAAGTAGTGTCAAATCTTAAATATGGCTTTAAATATTGACAAGAAATTAATTTTCCTAACCAAACCGAGAACCAATTATACCTGTAAACTATTTCATTCATTGTTGTTTTTTAAAACATTCTTTACTTAAAAGTAAATAGAACCAACTCTGCTGGGACTATCACTAAATGCAATCAGATAAACAGAATGAAATCTATCCTTGAGCAAGTAGTGATTAACTTTAGTGTGCGTTTAACTCATGGCAGCTTCATCACTTTATTTTAAGGCTTCGTTCACATGCAATGTCTATTTTCTAAATTCTATTTTCTATTCGCGCTATCTTATAATCACGATCTGTGTCCTGAATATCCCGCCGCGTAATTACTGGCAGCGCGAGCCAGTTACTTATAGTAGCTTATAGTAACTGGCTCGCGCTGCCAGTAATTACGCCGCGGGATATTCAGGGCACAGACCTTGATCATAAGACATACCGCGAATAGAAAATAGAATTTAGAAAATAGACATTGCATGTGAACGAAGCCTAAGTGTGACTAAATGCATATGAAAGTTAATCACCGTTGTGCTGCTTGAGGAGGTGTCATTCAGTTAATCTGATTGCATTTAATGAGAAAACCCATGGATTTGGATTGATCTACATAGAACAATAATTTCAGACATGCTGAAACTGTCGATCGGTCATAACTGGGAAAATTTGTCTGGACTGGTTAAAAATTGGACTTGGTCGGTCCAAAGGACCGACAAGAGATTTAAGAGCCACAATTTTGAATTTACAGTCATCATTCGACATACGTCACTAATAAAATTATATAAAACCCAAAGCGTTTTTTCCCTTCCATTTCAAACCTATCACATTCACAAACAAAGTAAGCTTCCCTAATTGTACTGGTTGTATCTGTCTCAAACTAATAGAGTGATTTTCGGTCCGACAAAAATCCATTTGGTCCGGCAAATTTTTCATTACTGCCGGTCCAAGTGTCCAGCCATTCTGAAAGGTTTTCAGCATGTCTGTAATTTCACTGGGAATGCACCCTACGTTTGTGTACATTTTACCATATGACTGTGTAAATAATTATTAGGTATTTGTGGAGTAACCTATACCATTTTTTTAATAGGCAGGGCTAATAGAAATTCCCACTTTGCTGAGTCTGGAAATTTTGGAGGACCATGTGAAATTGGGAGAAATTATTTCTACCCTAAAGCCATCATGGGTACCAGGTAGTTCACAGTTGGTTTTCTGATTTAGTGGAATTTTTTAGGAAAGTTGTGTGGAGACTAGTTTATATCTAAAAAGATAATAATAACGAAAAAAAATAATTAATTATTACAGAGGTGAGATTTTTTCAACTAGTAGGGGATATCTGACTTTTTTAGAGGCCAAAAATATAATTGGCCTAGGTGGCCCCCCTTGACCCACACCATATTTTTCACTAAACTACAGTCTCATCCCAATAATCATTATTATTGAAGCAGCATGTTGTGACACAAATATTTAGAAAATATGATTTTATTCTTTGAAAATATTGGTATGAAACGCAGCATGAGCCATGCACTGTATACACATTTTATTTTTTCTGTAATAGTTCTAGTCAACCTGGTAGGTGATAAGCATGCTTAAATATTCTAGTGAGTTATGTGAAATTGAATGAAGTTCATGCAAAACTGGATGATACAAAACAGGGTTATATTATCAGGGAGTTGTCATGGCTACCATGCTCTCACATTTGGCTGGTTAGTTGACCAGTTGGTCAGAAGAGTGGATCCAAATCATAGAAGTGTTGGGCAGTTTTTTCAGGATGAAGTGGCAAAACCTTTTGGTGAGTTGAATTGTAAATGGATGCACATTAATGAAGAACTTTCAATCAGGTTATTTTTCTCAAACAAATGTAGAGAAAACAGATAGAAGAGAATGATGACATCATGGCATGCATATATTGTTTGGACTGAAGTCAAGTAATGAACAGACTAATAATTGTTCAGATGCTAATAGCAGTCATCATTTCATTTTTTTTTCATAGGAATTGATTTCTACATTGGTTTACCAGAACATCTAAACAGTTGTGTAGCTTCTCTAGAAAGGGAGAATATGTTAGATGGTCTAACAACACTCATGAGGGACCAAAGGTTTAGGCCAATGCTCAAGGCAATGGGCCAAGGGGGGAATAGCCTACTATGGAAATCTTTGAAAAACCTAGGAATTGCTGGAAAGGTATTGTACAAGCTGTTTTTTTTTTAAATCTTGCATAGGAAGTTTGAGCAGTGGGATATGGTAAGTTAGTGTAAATGGAAATTATAGTTGACAGTTCCAGGGGCAGATTTAGGGGGTCNGAAGACCATCAAAATGGAGGATGGATCAACATAGATACTTTGTAATACTGTCAGAAAATATCTCTGGGTCTGCTCCTGTTATTGACCATGTTACCTGTTGTGCAAGATTAAAATTCAGTGTTGACTGACAGTGCTATTATAAGCATTATTTATTATTGCATCAAAATTGACAAAATGACCTTTTTTGCATCTTTATTTTCTGTTTTTTGTCTGTACATTTGACAGCTTTTCTGCCTTGTTTAAATCTTGCATAGGAAGTTTGAGCAGTGGGATATGGTAAGTTAGTGTAAATGGAAATTATAGTTGACAGTTCCAGGGGCAGATTTAGGGGGTCTTCTGGGTCTTCTGGAAGACGGTCAGATTTTCAAGTTTACATTAACGGGTATCTAATTTTTTCTGTCGGAAGACAGTCAAAAATGGAGGATAGATCAACAAAGATAATTCGGAAGACTGTCAGAAAATAGCTCTGGATCCGCCCCTGAGTTCCTGTTTTTTAAAAGGAAAAACTGAAGGATAATCATACAGTTATGTTATTTCTATATAGTGGATAGATTTTAAAAAAATTTCTTTTCTGTTTTAGATGGATCTTCATAAACCAGAACATTATAGCCTTGAAGTTCCAGCAGCTAATGGTATAGGGACGGCAAAAGGTGTTGCAAAAGTATTTGGGATTTTGTCCAATGGTGGATTTGATAGAGAAACAGGCAAACAGCTTCTCAGCAAAGAAATGATAGATCGCTTACTTGTTCCACTTACCTCAGGGTTGGAAAAAGTGTTTATGTTTGAGACTAATTTCAGTCTTGGTTTTGCCACTGAAGAATTTGAGGTGAGAAAATGATGAATTGTAATTATCTTTGTCAAGGGCATTTAGAAAATGAATGTAAAAAAAAAAGAAAATTACTCCAGATGAACATCATTCAGATGATCAGAGAATAGGGAGGCAGGTCCTCTTTATTCTGGTAATTGTTTGTAGTCTTAAGTAGCAGAAGTACAGAAAGTTTTGATGATGCAAACTGGGCCAGTGTTATGCCTAGAGAAGACAAGTCCATGTTTGAAGAAAGATAAAGATTTAATTAACAGATAAATATTAAAAGAATTATAGCTCGGATACCTTAACAGTGAATATGATAGTGCTTCAATCTTTGCAATGGGCATAAATTGTCAAACTTTCTGACATTTAATTTTGTAATCACAGAAATCATTTTTCTGTATGGCATTTGTGGTGCTTTTACTACATATAATGGAGAAGTATAGAGTAGCCTGATTTTAAATTTTGTTCCCACCATTCAGTAGGAATGTTCTAATTTGAGTAATTACTGTATCTTTTAATTTCACATTGTAGGGTCGGACAATTTTTGGCCACTCTGGTTCTGGGGGCCAGGGTGGTTTTGCTGACCCTTACTATCACCTTGGGTGGGCATACCTGACCAGGAAAATGATGACCAGTCCCCCTGCTCAGGATAAGAGGTACCTAGCACTTAAGCATAGCATATATGAAGCTGTTGGAAGAATGCATAGAAACGGCCAGAGTTGATGTTAATTATGCCAAAAGATTGCTAAGATATATTGGCGGTAGAAAGTTGCTGGGAAAAGATTGTGTACAGTATAATTCTTTCAGATCAAATGACCTACCCTTCCTACAGCCTTATAAGCATTTAAGAAGCTGTGGATAATTTATAGTTTTACTAAGTTTGATAATTACTTGTATATGAAAAGTGTGAGTCTGGATATGTCTGGATAAAAAAGAAAAACAAACCCCAAAAAAAAAAAAAGTCACCCATTTCCCCCATGAATAGGAAGTGGGAGGTATTTAAGGATAATTTTAGTGAACTCTAATACCCTATTCACTCTACCATTTATTTGGAAAATATGGATTTTATAATTTGAATGGCTCTTGAAAAAAAGTAATGGGTTCTCTTGTTATTACATGTGTTAATGACTATAAAGCAAGGCCAAGTTGGATAACCTAGCAAGCCAAGTGACCACTACTTGTTTGAATGGCCACATTGGCACTACACATGAGACCATGGAAACCATTTGCTTACAAAAATGGGGACCTGTTAGACCTTTCTTAGAGAGAATAAAGTCATCTGGATTTATGCAGAATCTTCATCAAATATTTGGGTGTTGTATTTAGGCCCCAGGGCCCATAGAGCTGAGCCCTTTTTGCATTGCAGTCTTCATTTCATAAGTCCATTTATATCTTCTTTGTGGTATTTCATTTTTCCCAATCCAGACTCCTCTTTCTGGAAATATCTTTTATCTTAAACATATAGATTTTTGCAAAGTAAAAATGGAAAAGTAACTGTATGGCAGTTGCTATTCAAGTTGAGTTTTCTGGCATTTTAATAAAAAGGCACAGTACAGTTCTTGTTACATTCTTTATTTTAATTGTTCAAACTATGTCTGTTACATAACATCTGAGAGAATTACAAAGAGTGCTGGATAGGATAATTTTTGCATATTTTTCTCCAATCTCTAGACGTTCTCTCACAAAATTTCTTATATAAGTAATTTATTAAGTATTTTCAATACGTCTTCTGCTCATTGTCATTATGCATCACCCCCCACAATTTTCAATGTCCATTTTCTATTTATATATTCTTATTTACAAACATAAATCTTAAAGAGGTCCACAAAACTTATATATACATTTTAAGCTGTTCATGGCTGCATCCCTCAACAGTTTGGCTTTTTTTTTTGGCTTTCTAAGGCTACGGCCTTCTTATTATCATTTTCTTTTTCACGCTATTCCTCAGATGTTATCTTCAACTAAGCCACATCCTGTAGGAGTACTTCTCTCTCTCCATACTCCTCCTCTGTACCAATTGCATGTACATTTCCGAATAAGGGGCACAACTTGTTGAAGGCAGATTTATGTAATGACTGCAGTGCCTTGTTGGCTGGTGTATCTACTGGTGTGTTTATGCTGTCAACATAGGCTTTGGAGTCCTGGTGTCCTGGGATCTTAGGCTGGATGAGCCAATGACAAAAGGCCCTTTACTGTACTTTCTCAACCTGTCAGGCATTTTCCTTTGTGAAAGGGGGGCATAAACAGATCTACACATCTTGCAGAATAGGGTTTGTTGGATGTCATTGACCACTAACCAGCTGAACTTCTTCCAACCATCAACAACTGTCCGTTTATCCCTCTGAGATTTGTAAAGCTGACGTGACCTTTTGTTGTCTTCCTCTCTGTTAAAAGTGTTACGATTTGGGGGTTGAGTTGATGCCTACCTGAACTGCAATTCTGTTTTAAATAAGATCACAGGATACAACCTTACTACACTTATATAATAACCTAAACCTAACAATTATCTACATGCACTTTCAATTAATGCTGCATTAATAAGTTCTCTCAGGTTATGAATTGCTGTAGGGTTTGGAATAATAGTACAGGTTGGAAAATACTCAAAGTCTAATAATACTGAAAAACAACTACAAATCTGTCGTGTTAAGATTGCAACCGGTTGTGATTGCGTTATGTCATTAATGCATGGTGCCACCAAGATGGAAGTATCACATGGGTGTCAAAATTAGGGCTGCGTACCTAAACGTAACATCAGGTACAGGTACCGGTACAGAGGTTTAGGTACAGGTCCTGACCTGTACCTGTACCTGAACCAGTGTTCAGGCGCCCCATGGAGGACCGAAGGCCCGATCCCGAGCTTCCTACCTCACTTCTCAGTCATCCTCCTAGTGACTTAATCTCACAGACTCACACTTACTGAACTTGGGACAAAAAGTCATAAGTTGTCTCACATGGAGAACAGTGACTAGTAGTGACTACACTAGACTAGAGTACTACTGTCTGTAACAGTCTAACAGACTACAGCATACAGACAACATGTAGTTCAAACTTTCAAAGTACCTAAGAAGTTGTCCCATTGAGGGAAGTGACTAGAGTACTCAGTTAATTTAGATATTTAAAAAACACGTGCACTATGAGGCCTAATGCCATATCTACAGTTGTAAAGTTATGTAGGCCATATTTCCATGACAAAATGGTCTAACTTCTAAGTGTTCTTGTTGAGAAACGGGACATTCACATTCTCTGGCTCAAGGCAGACACTATATCTCCAGCTGTGATGAATACCCTCTCACAAGGAACACTGGTTCCAGACACAACTAGGTAACGCTTGGCCAGGCCACTCAACAGGCCACCTCCAGAAGGCCACAATGTCATCGGTGGAGCAGAGTTTGGGAAGGTTTTTATAAGTGTGTACTTCCTGCTGTGCCCTAATTCTAATTGGCAAGGGTAGTTCCACGCGATTGACCTCGACATCCTCATCTTCATCTATGAAGATCTCTTCCATAGCTGATAGCTTTGCCAGCTTCGCAGGGACTTCCACGTCCTCATGGCTATCCTTTTGTCTCCGTTTCTGACTGCAATGACAGACATGCTGAAAACTGAAAACTTTTAAAAATAATTAAAGAGACTTACCTTGGTTAAGTCGAAGTTTGATTTCAATTCTTTGTGTAAAGAATTGAGGGAGGGGTTAACTGCCACCCTCCCACCCAGCTTTGTGTTATGTAATATAGTGAGATAGAGAGAGCTGTGGGGAATTAATGTAATTAAGTCCATTTGGTTAATGTGACAAAACACTTTGAAAAGTGCCCTGTGTGGATCTCAGTTAAAAGTACTATTAGTAATCGATTTAAAGTATCAGAAGTCTTATTGATTCCTTGACTTTGTTCTTAAATTTTCTGTATAAATCCTATCTATTATAGGGTATATCAAAAAAAGTGAACACTTAGAAAAATATCCAGAATTAAAAAAATTTATTTCATATAACAAATGTAAATATAGGTTCGTAGGGAAATTATGCTTCAATGCACCCCATGGATTGTCGTGTCTTTTTACGCATGACTGAACAGGGTCAAATTTCTTCATGAGGATCAAATTTTTATTTCGAGAACTTTTTTTTCCGCAAAAGGTTGATTAATTGCCATGAAATGGTTCTGTCAATGGTTTTCAAATGAAAAACCTGCCAATTAACCTTTTCTTCCCTCTTTTGCGAAAAAAAAGTTCTCGAAATAAAATTTTGATCCTCATGCAGGGTTTGTACTCTGTTACGCCTTCGCGGCCGAGTGCCTTATGAAGGTACAAATAACAATGTACTTACTGGTGTAATTCACTAATCCTAAGAACCGTTAAAGCCAAGGAAGACCAAGACGCACTAAAAGAAGCCGTAAGAGACCCCAAAGAAGAGGCCGATTTATTTCAAGTCACACCTTATATACAAGTTCAGATAGTACACATTTACCAATCAGAACCAACTATACAGTGAACAGTTTTACCTTTAAGTTACCAATCACGGGAGAGATTCAAACTTGTACACCAGACAACACTTTACTTACAGAGACATCTACCGGTAGCAATGTAAAACAATCTCAACTAACGCACTACATCGTCACACTCTCCCCCCTTTTGACGAACAAAACTCCCCCCTATTATTACAATATAAACCATTACTTTAAATTGTTAAACTAACAATTACTACAATTCAACAACTGAAATTGTACTTTACATTTAAAATAAGCAAGTAAAGCAAATAAGTCATTATTGTTATGCCAAGATTCAACATTTAACTTTAACACAAGCAAAGTCAATTAAGTCCATCTCTCAGCATAAATGTTCATCCTTAGGAATGCAAAACAAAGTTTTAAATCCATTATCACTTTAAATAAACTTTAAAAGCAAACAAAGTGATTTTAACTCAAAGTTGCTCAAAACATTATTAGTAATGATAACAATGTCAATGTGAAATGTCAAATCATTATATAGTTCATTTTTCATCCATGTAGCAAAGTAAATTTCATCCGCCGATACCAATGACTACTGAGTTCACGATCCTCTGATGAAAGTTTTTGTAACAGATGATACAAAGTTCTCCAGTGAAACAAAGTCAACAAAGAATTCAGAATCTCAGTCTTAGGCTCCATACCATTTCCATAAATGTATATTTTTACAAAGTTAATGTCCTCCTCGGAACAGTTTTCTGGTAATATTGATAGTCCTTCACTTTTCACATAATCCATCAGTTCCCATATATTTCTCATATTTAGTGTCAATATCAGAAAATGTATAAATCCATTCACCAATTGGATCCACAGTTTTTCCTTGAATTAACCAGTTCCACAGGAATGAACATCACCATGACGTTTACGCAAAAGCGAATTGTCTTTCTCCATTGATCTGCAATACCAGCACACCAATCCTGGAGTCATATACCATGGCAAATGAACAGATTTCACATGACGTCCAAGATGTCTACTCAGGTCAGCACAGGACACCAGACACAAACCACACTGAACTTCTTTCCTTTGTTTCTTCTTTCTGCACTTTGGGTGGGTAACTTCCTCCCCCTCTTCACCAATTAGGACAGTAGGATCTTCCACCAAATCAGTGTCATCATAATCCGGGACAAAACAGGCTTCATCTAGCATGTCTAAATCATCCATATCTGAAATAAACTTATACAAGGGTTTATTTTCTTGAACAAAAATAACAGGATAATGATCTTTTCTTTCAAATGAATATTAACATATTACATTACTAACATAGTATTAGAGCATGAACATAGTGTTACATTAATTACTAACATAGTATTACAGCATCGCCGCATTTACTATGTACAAATATTACTTTTATACTAAATCCCCAAGTAAGATACCATCATTAAAATGTGTAATAAGAAAAGAATTGTTACCTTGACAACCTCTAATCCGATTACATGCAAAACACATGCTAAACTGCAACATATTAGTTTGAACAGTGTAACCATGTTAGGTAATATTTAACTTTTTTTTTTTTTTTTTTTAACCATAATCCAAAAAAAAAAAAAAACAAAAGTAGCTATCAACCTATTCATGCAGTGCTCAATGTATCATGCTCAACAAAATTCAAACAAATATTTAGAAAACCTATACCAACTTGGACTGTTGTTTTGATCAAATTACCTGAAATATAATAGGAAGTACAAACTATAATATACTTTATCTACTGTATATCTTTATTATATATTTTTTTTCAATATCCATATAATTTGTCTCTCAGAAAAAAAAANGTTTGAAAAAATAATAATGATAAAAAAAATAAACAACCTGCACACAAGATGGAACATGGAGGTCAATTGCCACAAAATAAGTTGATTTGTACTTGGTAGCCTGAGAAATAGTATCAGGTATTAATTTGAGCAGTAAATTGAGTAATAATACCACAGAGTTAACAATGACACAAGTATATGGTGTTGTGTAACAAAATTCATGCATTACTTGCTGTGGCAGTGTCCTCCTCAACCTATCGTGCACCGCAGGTTTTGATTTTCAATGTCATCAAAAAATTTTATTGTTGTTAGTTTGATTTATGTATCTGCTATTCAAATAATATCCTTTGGAAAATAACTTACTGATTTAATTATGCTTTTGCAACATGAAATTATCAGTAACTTTGCCGGTTCACGTGTATACAGTACCTTGCTATCAGTGCTGCTCTTTTCTCCCCAACTCGCCACTGACAGGCTAATCACATCGTTTCAAAACAACGTTGGTATGCTCCTTTACTTTTGGTGTTGGCAGTTTCGCCCTGGGGACATCGTTTTTGGTTAAAAACAACGTATCGTTTTCACCAATCTATGCTTTGCTCGTGTACAAAATGGCTGCTTGCTGCCCCCCAAGGGAAAAATCGTAGCACGTGGGTAGTTACGCAAGACCTGTGACGTATACCGCGCGCAAGGTTATTATTATGTACTCTCTGACAATAATGACATCCTCCACAGGGTACATGTAAATCACTCAATTTCACTCCCACCTTATAGCAATCACACTCTTTTATAGCTAAAGGTATTCTTGATAATGCATCTGCATTTCCATGCTTCTTTCCTGGTCTATGTTCAATGGTAAAATTATACTGAGATAATTCTTCTAACCATCTTGCTAACTGACCATCTGGGTTTTTAAATCCTAACAACCATACTAAACTATGATGATCTGTTCGGATTCTGAACTTTCTTCCCAACAAATAATGTCTATAATATTATTGTCTACAGAAGTTTACAACAGCCAAGAGCTCTTTTCTAGTTGTACCATAACGCCGCTGTATAGGTGACATAATTTTACTTCCATAAGCAATAACCTTCTCTTCACCATGTTGTATCTGTGAAAGTTCTGCTCCTATACATGAATATGATGCATCTGTATCAAGTATAAATTCACCTTCAGACAAAGGAAAGGCTAAACAAGGGGCAGTTGTTAACTCTTGTTTTAAACTTTCAAATGCTATTTGATGTTCATCTGACCAATTGAAAACACTTTTATTTCCTGTCAACTCATACAAACAAGCAGTTTTCTCAGCAAATTGAGGAATATGATCTCTATGATAATTGATGAAACCAAGGAATGTTTCAACTTCCTTTTTGTTTGTAGGTACTGGCCACTTTCTAACACACTCAATCTTACTTTCAGTTATACCAACACCCTCTCTACTGATCGACTTTCCTAAGAATTCACACTTTGTTTGGAAAAGAAAACACTTCTTAGGCTTTAACTTCAAGTTGTAAGAACGCAATCTCTCCAAAACCTCTTTCAAATTCCTAAGATGATCTTCAAAATTCTTTCCCAACACTGTGATATCATCCAGATACACTAACACTTTCTCCCAAGTCAAACCTCTCAATACTAACTGCATTGCTCTTGAAAAACTTGCAGGAGAATTTGTAAGTCCCATAGCCATTCTCTTATGCTCATACAGACCATATCTGGTGATAAAAGCAGTTTTATTTCTATCTTTCTCATCAATCTCAATTTGAAGATATCCTTGAGCCATATCAATCAAACTCAAAAACTGATTTCCAGCCAGACAATCTAAACAATCACCAATGTTTGGAATAGGATAAGAATCTTTGATAGTTTTCTTATTTAATTCCCTATAAGCCACACACCATCTAACACTTCCATCTTTCTTTCTTATCAATACTGGTGGAGAAGCCCATTCAGAATTTGATGGCTGAATAACATCAGAAGCTAACAACTTTTCAAGCATCTTTCTCTCTTCTCCTTCCATTCCCAATGGAGTTCTACGAATTTCTGTTTTACAGGAGCTGCACTACCAGTGTTAATAGTATGCTTAACACCTTTCATGCACCCTAAATCAAGATCATGCTTTGTAAATACATCTTCATAATCTCTCAAAGTTTCACACAATGCAACCATTTCATTTGAATCAAGCTCCTCACTTNAAATGACCAGCTGTTTTTGAATCATGACAGAAAAATAAAACTTCATTGACCAAATCTTTTGGTACAGTTAAACACAAATTTCTATCCTCTCTCTTTTCCCATTTGTAATATAACACATCATTCAAAAGAATCAATTGCTCTTTGCAATTCCACAATTCTTTTACTGCCATACTACACAAATACAACTCTGACTCTTTAGGTTCACCATTTTCTAACCAACCTATGATTATTTTCAAATCTGCATCTTTTCTCTGCAATTTTTTCAAATCATATCCTTTCAACCAATTGCATAATTCATCTCTTTCATTCTTGTCAGTTTTATCATTTGTATCAGCCCTCTGACACATCAAGACTGAACTCAATTTCTCACAATTTGTTTCATTTTTCATATCACCAACTGCATTCGATTCAACTACATTATCATCTGATTTCTTATTTCCCAGAGGAATTACATCATTCACATCAGTCTCAAACCTTGACCAATTATTATGTACTCTCTGACAATAATGACATCCTCCACAGGGTACATGTAAATCACTCAATTTCACTCCCACCTTATAGCAATCACACTCTTTTATAGCTAAAGGTATTCTTGATAATGCATCTGCATTTCCATGCTTCTTTCCTGGTCTATGTTCAATGGTAAAATTATACTGAGATAATTCTTCTAACCATCTTGCTAACTGACCATCTGGGTTTTTAAATCCTAACAACCATACTAAACTATGATGATCTGTTCGGATTCTGAACTTTCTTCCCAACAAATAATGTCTATATTGTCTACAGAAGTTTACAACAGCCAAGAGCTCTTTTCTAGCTGTACAATAAAGCCGCTGTATAGGTGACATAATTTTACTTCCATAAGCAATAACCTTCTCTTCACCATGTTGTATCTGTGAAAGTTCTGCTCCTATACATGAATATGGTGCATCTGTATCAAGTATAAATTCACCTTCAGACAAAGGAAAGGCTAAACAAGGGGCAGTTGTTAACTCTTGTTTTAAACTTTCAAATGCTATTTGATGTTCATCTGACCAATTGAAAACACTTTTATTCCCTGTCAACTCATACAAACAAGCAGTTTTCTCAGCAAATTGAGGAATATGATCTCTATGATAATTGATGAAACCAAGGAATGTTTCAACTTCCTTTTTGTTTGTAGGTACTGGCCACTTTCTAACACACTCAATCTTACTTTCAGTTATACCAACACCCTCTCTACTGATAGACTTTCCTAAGAATTCACACTTTGTTTGGAAAAGAAAACACTTCTTAGGCTTTAACTTCAAGTTGTAAGAACGCAATCTCTCCAAAACCTCTTTCAAATTCCTAAGATGATCTTCAAAATTCTTTCCCAACACTGTTATATCATCCAGATACACTAACACTTTCTCCCAAGTCAAACCTCTCAATACTAACTGCATTGCTCTTGAAAAACTTGCAGGAGAATTTGTAAGTCCCATAGCCATTCTCTTATGCTCATACAGACCATATCTGGTGATAAAAGCAGTTTTATTTCTATCTTTCTCATCAATCTCAATTTGAAGATATCCTTGAGCCATATCAATCAAACTCAAAAACTGATTTCCAGCCAGACAATCTAAACAATCACCAATGTTTGGAATAGGATAAGAATCTTTGATAGTTTTCTTATTTAATTCCCTATAATCCACACACCATCTAACACTTCCATCTTTCTTTCTTATCAATGCTGGTGGAGAAGCCCATTCAGAATTTGATGGCTGAATAACATCAGAAGCTAACAACTTTTCAAGCATCTTTCTCTCTTCTCCTTCCATTCCCAATGGAGTTCTATGCAATTTCTGTTTCACAGGAGCTGCACTACCAGTGTTAATAGTATGCTTAACACCTTTCATGCACCCTAAATCAAGATCATGCTTTGTAAACCCTTACGAAAATTTCCTATAGGATTTCCTATAAGATTTCCTATAGGATCCTATAAGATTTCCTATAGGATATCCTATAGGATCCTATAGGAATTCCTATAGGAT
>NW_019773684.1:29718-43387 GCF_001039355.2 Lingula anatina | reverse complement strand
TCAAAGTTTCACACAATGCAACCATTTCATTTGAATCAAGCTCCTCACTTGATCTTTCAAATAAATCTTGCAAATGTTCAGGCAAATCTCTTTTCAAACTTCTCATCATTTCTTTTTCATCTATATTCAACTTCATTTCAGCTTTATTCACAGCAGACACCCTAGCTTTTCCATCTACATCTTCTTTACATCTCACTTCAGAATCAACTGTCTCAACTTCCTTAATAACACCTAACACACTACCTGCTTTCAAAATAGCATTTCTTTCTCCATCATTCACTATTTCTACAGGAACAACCTTATCACCTTTAACTAATGCACAAGATACCAACACTTGTCTATCAACACAAGGTTCTATCACGTACTCTTTCTTTTTCTCTAACTCATAATCTGCACAAACAGAAATTCTCATCACCGTCAATGGAGGAACTACTATTCTCTTTTTCGTTCTCACCATATTTTCACAAATTTCAACTTCTCTCTCTAATTCATCAACACATTTTTTATCACTTTTAGCTTCTGTTTCACCATTCACTTTACTCAAATCAGAGCCACCTTAAAGACAGTCTCAGCGCGTTAAACCCTTATAATAGCAAAAAAATGAATTATCCTGGAAATCTCACCAATTTCCCCATAATGACCAAGGTATATCCTATCCAAAACCGTTCAGAAAATGATGCTACCTAATACCGTTTTTAAGTTCCATTAAATAATAAAAGACGACTCGTCTTAAATACTCAGCTACCACCACACAGTACGGCTTCAGAACGCGCAATTTCTCGCTAAGTCTCGCGGTTTACTATGAATGAAGTACTACGGCTGAGACCCGGATGTTACTATTTGGCGCCAAAACAGCAAACATGGAGACGCGCGTCAAGTCTGAAGAGAAGAGCGCCAAAAGGGGACGAACGAAAATAGCCACTCCAGTTCGAAAGATAAGAAAAAAAATTAGAGACAGACAAAGAAGCACTCAGACTGTGTATGTTGGGAGGGAGGTGGAGCGGTGGAGGACACTTAAAGCTGAGTTAGGACTCACATACGAGGCAATGGCAAAACTACTCCTCGACACGTGAGTATGCGCTTCACAGGTCTCAAGTGTGTCTGATTATCATATTATCCATTTCACAATAAATGACAAAATTTGTGCTCATACAAAGTTAGTTACGTGTATAAGAGCGTTTTGGGCTTTACGTTTTCTGTTTTTTGATCGGTGCATGTGCCGAAAAGATGGACAGGCGGTTACTAGCAAGATACAATTGGGAAATACTTTTATGGTTAGCGACGTTATCTGAAAATTATTCCGACGTCCTCACTTTTGAAGTTAGTTTTGTACAGACAGCTGATTTAGAATATACTATATAAGGCAAGTATGACAAGCTTGATTCCCCGTGTTTACAGAAAGTAGGTCATGAAATAAAAATTCACTAGCGGGACCAGCACCGTCGTTATTCGGATATTGATTTATTATTGGTTTGTTTCAGTTACTTTGCTCAGGCGCCGGCCAGGTTAACGTCCACGCCAAGGTCAATTTCCAAACTAAGTGATATAGAAAAATCTGGTTCTGAGTGAGTGTCTTCTGAGTGAGCTTAAATATCTCAACTAGATCTCTTATCAAACATATTTACATTTGTATAAGGTTTGCTTTGCATTTGAGTAGGGTTCATATTTTGTTAAGATAATTACAAAAATTCATTTTATTTAAAATTTTCATGCAGAGGATGTTATTTTAACTTTAATTAAATGGATGTAATCCAAAGCTTTATCTAAATGCTTTGTTTTTACGTCAAGTGCACCCATGTCTGGATTTGAAACAGTTGATAGCAGTGGTTCCAATGTTGGGACCAGCAAGCCAAAAAAGCAGGAAACAAAGAAAAGGAAAGCTGTTGCCAGTGAGGACTTTAATCCAGATGATGTGAGGTACATGTATTTTATATAGTTGGTTTTTAATCTTAAATATATATTAGACGATTTGGCTCCTTTTTCATAATGAAGGTTTGGATAATTTGTAGAGAAACTGAGCATTATTATATTTACTGAATTGCTGTAAAGCAGACCTACATGTACTGGTACATCTCTAAAGTTAGAACTTATATTGTCTTTTTTTTAAATAGCATAAACCTTACATTTGAAGAACAATTCAATGAGGATGATAAAAATGACAGGACTTGGTGTCCTGAAATATCATTTGAGTAAGTATGATATGTTGATATGTTATCCTCTGATCCTTTGGAAATTAACTGTGTACACTTATCAACCAAAGGAACATGAAAAATTTATTTCTTAGATCAAATGAAGTCATTTTTGTCAATTTTTAAAAATTATAAAAACATGTACATGAAACCAGAGCAATCATAACACTGGGATGTATTGATTAGATTCTGGGGGTAGTAGTATTATGTATGATGTAGTAGTGTGTAACTAAAAATCTTTGTAAATATCCCAAATATTTCATGCACAAAAATTTTCAGGTATTCTAAGTAGCATATAGCAACATCCTTGAAAATCTGATCCTCTCTTTTTGTAGGCACAACAAGTCAGAGGCTATAGAAGCACTGCCCATTGTCACTGGTGATGACCAAATATTGCCTGGGCAAGAAGATGAGGAGGACATAGTCCCACCCCCTACTGAAAGCAAGCTCTTCACCAAAATATCAGATGCGGACGATATTGTTGGAGAGTTTTGCTTCTTAACCTACGAGTTGTCACTCAGGTTATTACTTGAGGATCTCCTTCCTCCCTGCCAACTATGTGGAAAAAAATTCCTCACAACTTTTCAAAAGTCTGGAACTGGAATGTATGTTAAATGGGTAAGTTTTGTCCCGTGTGAAAAGAGTGATTTTGTTTAAAATATACCTTTGGCCATGAAAAGAAGAAAATAATTATGTACTATCAGGTTATATTTTGCATATAGTCCATAGATTAATATAAGTATTAAATCTCACTTTTTTTATTATTTTTTCTTTGTTTGAACTTTTGCAAATAACTCGGTTTTTAATCCTTTAATTGAATTTTATATATATGTTCATTTTACAGACATGTCAGGAAGGTCATCTCGGTGGCCAGTGGTGTAGCCAGCCTAAGCTCAATTTTGGTATGCTCGCTGGTGATTTTTTCTGGTGCACAAGCCTTCTCTACAGTGGTAACAATTATCGAAAGGTCCGCATGATGGCTGAGTGTCTGAATAGTGGCTGGGTAAATGAAAACACATACTATGGTATACAGAGGGACTATGCCATTCCTGCTATTGAGCATTATTTTGGTCAGATGCAAGAAGAAAACCTGGAAAATGCAAGAGGCAGAAGAGTTGTCATAGCTGGTAAAATTGTTATTCATATAATGTTGTAATTTATGTATTTCTGGGTTAATATGCAGAGACCCCACTCTTATAAAGAGTCTATAGACACACCATAGGTCTACATAGATTAACCCTACAGTGACTAGCTAATTGCAATCAGCCTAACTGAATGGTGCTTGTTACTTACTATGTAATTCAAGGAGAGTTGTGTTAATCATTTCAGCTGATTTGTAGTGAGAATCCCTGCAATGATGGGTCGTTCCACATAGAACTATGATGTCTATAGTAAATTACCAATATTGTGTAAGAGATTGTAGCACCAAAGTTATATAACTATATATGGCCAAAGGTGTATAACTATATATGTTGTCCATGTTTCAATATATCCTGTATATTCATAGGCGATGGCAGAATGGACAGCCCAGGCCACAGTGCACAGTTTTGCACGTACATTGTTGTTGACTATGAAACAGGGGATGTGCTGGCAGCAGAAATTGTGGATAAAAAAGAAACCAATCTGAGTAGCACTGTAATGGAAAAGGAGGGGTTTGTCAGGGCTTTGGATTTCCTGAAAAACAAAGGAATCAATGTAACAGAAGTGGTCACAGATGCCCATGTGGCCTTAGCTGCACACTTAAGTAAGTGCAAAATACCATTTAGGTGTTACGTAAAGCAAATGTAGCTACATGTCTGATATTATTAAGTTGCAAATTAGGTTTATATTATCCCTTTATTTTTCTGTAAACTCTTATTATTTCAGGAAAAAACGAACCAGGGATAAAACATTCATGGGACATTTGGCATGGGGCCAAAAATCTTGGAAAGAAGATCATCACTGTGAGTAGTATGCATGGGAACCTCAAAGACTGTAGCACCTTTTTCCATATTTTCAGGTAGAGAAAATAAAAATAATTTGTATTTCCCTCATGAACATTTTCTCTTTTAATAGAGTTATGAATTAAGAATTCAAAAGCTATTTTTAGCAATTTGATTTTTTAGGCTGGACAGACAAAGGGTACAAGAGATCTGGTTCCATGGACCAAAGACATTTGCTCTCACTTTTGGGAATGTGCCAAAACATGCGAGCAAGACCATGGGAAATTTTTGGTGAGATATTGCTGCAGTTCATTGTTGTTTATTAATTTGTTTAACCAAAATCTTACAGTGAAATATTACAGTCTAAATAGTAAACACTAATAAATACATGTTTATGTACTAATCAGATAAAAATTATATTAACAAAGTCTTGGTTCCCATAACTCTGTATTAACAGGATAATATGGATCTAACTCTGAGGGGATTCTTGGTAAGTTGCATTCAGTTTAACTGACCTTAATATCTGTCATGCCTTCCAAAGCTGGTAGGAGGTAATTCACATTTGTGCGTGCTTAACCTGAATGCAATATAATGAGAATCCCCTTGGAGATAGATCGATCCTGCTAGTACAATAGGGTTATGGGAATGGTCCCTTACATTGGTCAGATGGCAATCTTTATTCAGTTAAAGCTAATTCTGTAAAAAAAGAACATAATAACTAATTTTCACTTTCAGTCCAGATGGAGAGGTGTTGTCCATCATGTTCAGAATGAACATGAATGGTTTTCTGGAGATGGTCTGGGGGAAGCATGTTGTCAGCATGAGCCTATCCCACCAGAGGCTGAGAGAAACAAACCATGGCTAGAACCTGGGTCACGTGCAGTTACAGCACTGGTAGAAATTGTTCTAAACAAGAGGTTGCAAAACAACATTTCTCACTTTATTAACAACAGGTAATATATTTGTAGAAACAAGCATATTACAGATGATCCAAGTGTAGTTGTCTCATCATATATCAGGTACAAAAAAACTCCTCCTACATGTATAAGTTAGTTAGGAAAATGTTTAAGGACAAGCTGTGATATTAACCAGGTTTTAAGCTCTCTTTTAATGTTCTATTTGTTATGCTGTTTTGTATTATATGTAGACTCTGTTAATATAGTAATGTGATGGATAAGTAACTTCAGTGCCTATATAAATTGTGTTCTAATTTATGCAAATAATTGTTGTTAAATAACTCGTGTAGGAAAGTTGTAGAACCTTGAAATATATTAATCAGTATTTTGTGTTAATCTATATGAATGTATTCATTTTTTTTTTTTTTTTTTTTTTTGCAGACACACAGGGACTATTGAAAACATCAACTCACACATATTGATGTATTGTTCAAAGCGGAACTCGTATAAACCACCTGCCTACAGAGCTAGAAATTATCTGGCATTGATAGACTACCAAGAGCACAAGGATAGGCAGGCAGCAGTCAAAGGGGATGGCACAGTTAGGTAATTTTCTTTCCAAAAGGAATTGCACATCATTTTTGATTTCATTATGATATAAAAAGGAAAAAAATGTAAAGTTGGCTGTTCACTTCTTCTCAGAAAGACTATCAACTGTAACATAAAATGTTTTAAATGAGATGTTCCCATGTTTCTTGAAAATAAAAAAGCATTATCTAAGAGTAAAAGAACATTTAAACAATTGTTATCTTTCTGAAGTTCAAGTTAGAACTAGCTAGATGATTACTATATTTATTTGATTCTCACATTGTAGGTATGGAAAGCGGTACAGTAAACATGCAAAGGCATGGGTGGCCTATCCAATAGGTGGGAAAAAAACATACCATTACATCCCAACATTACAGTCTGATGCAGTTACATTAAGGTTGACAAGCATTAGGCCCATGGCAGCACGTGTGCAACTAGAGCCTTGGGACCCAAGGAACATCAGGCCAAACATTGCACCCATTCCTGCTCCCCCAACAGAGGAACTGATTAAAGCCAAAAAGAGCAGGTTCCAGTAGTCTAGAAAACAAAGTAATCATTATGCATGGCTTGCAATGCCTGATGCAAGAGGCCATATCAAATAAGCTAAACAGTTTGTAGTTTTTGTTTATCATTGAAGACTCCATTTCCATCCATGTGGATCTACCCAGCTCACTGGAGACTTAACTAAGTGCAATCAACTGAAAAGATTTAACTTTTCTCCTGTTCTTTCCAGTGTAATCGTATAGTCACCAGTCATTCTGTATTCTGTTGAACACCAGGACTTTTTGATGCAAAAATTCTGACAGTTTGATATATCCAGGTAGACCTTTGTTTTTATGAGGATCAGGCCTTAGAAAACTAGATGCGTTGTTCAAGGTATCAGGACCCCCCCCCCTTTCCTGTAATTGATATCATACTGAGAATTAAAATGCAACACTGAGTGAAAACATGAGTGCCTGCCTTCAAAAGAAATTTCTTAAGGCAGTAGTAAGGTAAATAGGTTTTATGAATTAACTGCCATATTCTGTTTTGCCACTACACTGTGAAGGGGTGGGGTTCTCCTTGATTCTTTTAAATGGGGCATCAGGTTATTTTAAAGAGAAAAGTAAAATTTTGGAGGACCAGAAGTTATGTTATGATATGTTGGTTATTGAGAAATAAATTGTTGATAGTATAGATTTGTTTAAATCAAACTGTTCACGAACATTTGTGGAAATTTGGAAAGGATTTTGACTAAGAAGTCTCCTGAACTTCCCAACTGGCATTTTCTATATACTTGGGAGATTGTTATGTTAGAAGTGCATTATTCCCCTACTGAGTCTCGAATAGAATTGTACATTACACAAAAATTTGTTAATGAGTTTCATTTTAAAGCATTATATCTATGTTTCTATTTATATTAATTAATAAATATAGTTATTAATGAGTTCATGAAAATGTTTTTTTTTCTGTTTGGCTGATGAGACTCCAAAAGTTCCAAATAACAATTCCTTATATACTTATGCCATATTGAAAATAGTTTGGAGTTGATTAAGGCTTCATTTGCGGTATCTTGTGATCACTCCGAGCACAGCCGAGAATTGGAAGTAACTGGCTGGCGCTGCCAGTAATTACGCCGCAGGGTATTCAGGGCACAGATCGTGATCACAAGATACCGCGAATAGAAAAATAGATTTTTCATGTGAATGGAGTCTAAAAGATGTTATATTTACAACCAAAGAAAAGGTGAAAACTGCATGGCTGAATCTTACCAATCACTCCTAGGGAAATATTGTTCTTATGAATAACCTGAGTACAAAGTATTTGGATCAACAACATAATAACTGCAGCATCAAATAGAAATGTTTATTTAAAAGTATTGTGGTTCTTACACTGTGTAAACAAGATTGCTTCTAATTTATTGCTTCTTATAAAAAAATCATTTTTGCTCATTGCTGTTGTTAATTATCTAATTTTCTACCAAGTACTGGCTATTCAGACAAGTCTCTAATGCAGCCCTATTAATATGTGTTATATAAAAGTAACATCTGTTCAATTACGCTAAATGGTATGATACTACCACCACAGCATGAAACAAGACGGTGGATTTCCCCTCTGTAACAAAAAGATCAATACGAAATACAGTGAAGGCACAGGTTCAAAGTATGACAGACTAAAGTGAAGGAAGTAATAAATAGGTCAATTTCCAAATTTAGAACATGGTTTTACATGATTATAGAAATCACTATAAACAGAGAGGCCCATTTATAAAGCTGGACATTTAGAACTATAGACTAGTGAAAATGTACTCTCTCCATGTAACATAAACATCATAGATTCCACATTGCAAAAAGCTAAATTATTCTTGGGTCAAATCCACGATATTGGCCAGAAGGCGAGGGATATTTGTCCCTAATGGCCCAAACACAACATGAGGGAATAACCCTTCTGTCCCCTCTTGTAAGTCTGTCAAATTTCCACATGATATAAGATCTGTAGGCGGCATGCCTCATTGAGGCATTATCCTCCTCTCCTTGTTCTCTGTCCTCATTACGAAATCCTAAAATGTCCCCTCTGGCCACTCGTAAGATTCCCAGGTGGAATTCATTAGTTATATTTAATTCCATGGTCTGCAATGTATAGATCATACATATTTATATAGATGCTGTATAATTAATATTTTGTGAAATACTAAATAAAGTAAAAAAATTTTACAGCTCTTTTATTTTAAACTATAGTATGAAGGTGGGAAAAAAATAAAACAATAAGCACAACAGGGCACACATTAGTGTAAAACTACCACCATTTGAATATCATTAAGTTACCATTTTATTTCAATAAAATGAGTGATAGTTTGGGAGAAAATTTACCGGATCTTTACTGATGCAGTCTCCTGGGGGTCTTTGACAACAGACCCTTTCTGCTGCCGTTGGCATTGGTCTGCAATTCGTACAGATGCACCACTCTGGTGCAACAGTGGGCTGAGGCACTGGGTCTGGCTGGCCACTACATCCAGGTAAATTGTCGTTAAGAATTTTTTCAATGTCCATTGCCAAAGAAGGATTTCTGTTGGCAATCTTTATAACTATGTCAATAAGGATGTCTTTTTCCACACCGTCACATTTTTCCTAAAATAAATGTCAAAACATGAGATTTTGTCTTACGAACATTACCATGGAATTAAGTAGTTTAGAGATCATTGGTATAAAAACATTCAGAAAAAAACAGTCAGTCAGTAAAAGAAAAGTAGTTTTCAGAATAGAAAAAAAACTATGCATTGAAATTTCATTGATGTATTGATAAAACATTGATACTTGTCTTTTATCAAATCTGTTTTGAAATAGTTTTTCAGCATAGCAATTATTTGAAGTACAGAACACAGCAAAATTACCCTGAGCCTGGAATTTCTTGCCTCTTGCAAGTTTCTGATCCTCTCTTCCTCTTCAATCGACATGGACTGTATATTTCCCCTACCACGTCCACGTGATCTTCTTCTCCCTCTGCTGCTTGCACCTGACCTGCCTGAACTTCTAGTACTAGGGCCTGCATCTGCTGCACTGGTGCTTGCTGTAGCTTGATCTCTCTGGCTACTACGACCCCGACTCCACCTCCCTCTCTTTGATTTTGCTGGTCTTCCCACAGGTCTACTGGGTCTAGCAGGACTGGGATTCTCACTGGTACTGCTGCATAACATAAAAGGCCTTGTTTCTTGTCACTTGTTTACATGTATAACAAAGTTGAAGTGACCTTTTCATTTTTAAAAAAGAATTAAAAACTTGCTATGAAAAAAATTCATAACTTTTATCACTTAGGCTTATCAGTGTTTCACCCTCGACATACCTGCTTGGTCCTACTGGACAGCTGCTACTAGTACTACTGCCATTGCTATCCGACTCCATTTCATTCCAGTCTGTAAAATAAAAATGAAAACATGCGTCAGTTCTACATAATTTTCAACCGAATGTCACATGTATAACTCAAATGAGAAGAAAATACACGTAGGAAGTTTCAAACTGAAGAAAGAAAAACTATTAGTTATTGTAAGCTTCGAAATGGATAATAACGTAGTGTAGGTCTGAAGATATTGTCAAGTGCGAAGTTGTGCGGAATGGATACTACGCAGTTCTTTTCCACAAACGTGTTCGCCGTTTGGAAAGAAAATCTGGCCAAAACACGCGATACATGCATTCTCAAAAGGTCACTGTGATCCCAATTGTATTTATATACAAAACTGCATTTATATACAAAAGAAAAAAGCCCACGACGAGAGAATAAAAAAGTATACGGCACTTACATGTCTGACAAGTTTCGCTCTGTAGTCGTGACGTCTATCTCATTCTGACTGAAGCCTGCTGTGATTGGTCGTAAGCGTGGGAAAATCGAGGTCGTGACCTTGAGCCGGAAGTACTTCCGGCTGTGCTCCGAAATCATGATAAATAGTTTTCGTTTTCTAATTTTTTATTCTAGCTGTCTTAACAGAACTTTTGTGACCCAGACTTATTAATATAATAATAAACAATCTCCCAAAACACAAATCTGATCAAAGTTTTACATAGAACCTGCATCTATACATTTATCTAACCCACTGAGTTGTCCTTTAAACTTCTATGCTTCCCTGTACACATTTTTCTCCAATGATCAAAGTTTTATCAACTAAATTCACCACACAATTTCTCTCCTTCAAAAACTTCAATCCCAACAACATATCAATTCCTTCTTGCAAATCTGCAACATACACATTTTCCTTATATTCTATCCCATCTATCTCAATACTCAAATTTTCTACTCTATGACCCATCATAAATGCATTTTTTCCAGCAAGCATTAATTTCAGAGTCTCACAAAATTCGGGCACACCCTGCAATTACTATAAAATCTTTTATTTACAATAGTAAATTGAGCTGCAGTATCCACAACTGCTAATGTTTTCACACCACCTACACTAACAGGAATCACAAAATTTTCTCCCACTAATTCTTCAACATTCATCATTTTCACATTTCCACTATCCATAATCCGACCTTCAACATGAAGTAAGGGATCCGAAATCCGGTCGGTCAATTCGTCCCGTTCTAGTTTACCGAATTTCTTGCACCGGGAGGAGGATTCTTTGGCATTTCTCTATTTTGAGGGCAATTTGTTTGAATGTGACCTCTCTGTCCACATTTATTACAAATCAAAATAGAACTTGGGCTAGCATTTTTACTAACATTGGGATTAGGTGGATGTTCTACAATTTCATTCTTACAATCCCTTTGAACATGACCTCTTTCTCCACATTTAAAACATTGTGGTGGACCCCCTCTACTTTGATTTATGTTTCCATTCTGGGGTAATTTTACCATTCTACCAGAATTTCTCTGAGAATTTGACGGTGACACCCATGCATCATTCATTCTTTTCATCTGATCACACATTGTAGACATGGTTCTTTGCATGTTGTAGAGTAATTGATTTCCACTTCCATTCTCCACACTCTGATCAGACATTCCAACTTGTCTAATATGCACATTTCTCCCACCTGTGCCATACACTGCTTTGAAGTTATTGTTTGCAACTTTCACAAACTCTAACGCTTCAAATAAATCTTTAGGCTCTTTATCCATAGCCAACTTTGCAGATTCTTTGTCACGACACCCTCTCAAAAATGAATCCACAGCTATTCCCTCACCACCTTCTGCATATCCCTCTCTAGATGCCATGAACACACGATGAGAAAAATCTTGCAAAGATTCACTTTCACCCTGTCTCATTGATTGAAGTGCTCTACGTGCAGATGAAGCAGACTCTTTCATACTAAAACGTTTTGACATCACTTCTTTCAAACGTTTATATTTGCAGTTTCCAAACTCCACCGCATACTCAAGAGCTCTGTCTTCCAAACATTCAATCAATCTGCTAGTTTTTATTTTATCATTCCATCCATATCTTTCTCGAAATATTATCTCGAAATTTTGAGATAGCATTTTGAAATTTGAACAAAAAAATTTTTTATCTCGAAATTTCGAGATAGCATTTTGAAATTTGAACAAAAAAAATTATCTCGAAATTTCGAGATAGCATTTTGATATTTGAACAAAAAAATTTTTTATCTCGAAATTTCGAGATAGCATTTTGAAATTTGAACAAAAAAAATTATCTCGAAATTTCGAGATAGCATTTTGATATTTGAGCAAAAAAAAATTTATCTCGAAATTTCGAGATAGTATTTTGAAATTTGAACAAAAAATTAATGATAATAATAATAATAATACCCACAATGCATGAGGGATGTGAAAACGGAACTACACGAGGAAACCACATGCTCTACATTCAAAGGATTCATTTTAGCCTATCTGTTATACCCGAAAAAGCTTTGTTTGTAGAGTCACATGAATTTGAACAAAGGGGCTCAATTATTTCAGCAAACGGGACGTGAAAGATATAGACCAGGGCTTGGAAGAATTTATGAGGGAAAGAGGGATGACAGGTGAGATTACTATAACACTTAAACCAGTTGTCAAAATAGCTTTGCCGCCTTGTTTTTAAAATTAAGGACATTGTAACCCTTTGTTATCATCCTAATAACAAAAGAGTTTTTTCCTGCATCCAATTATTCAATAATGCATCTGTCTTTGTGCAGATTTGAAACAATGAAAAAACTCCCAGAAATGTAAAATATCGGTATTTATATTTTTTCTTTTCGATGTATATTCAATAGCATAGGCAACTCAAAGCTTTAATCGTCAATTTAACACCTTTGTATTTTTTTATTAGCAATCGGTATGAAGAGTAATTTCGTCCCTGAACTAGATTTTATCACGAAATTGTTAGAGCTGACCAGGAGTGTATATATGTAGGCTACAATCCCGTGTCATCATTTTGGTTTAAATGCTTTTATTATAGAGCTATGAGGCTTTGAGTACAGATTATTAGTAAACAAAGGTGTCATTTTGCTTTATCAACGATAAAATCTGAACTAAGGCTTTTAAGAAATATTGCTGGCAGGGTTTTGGAGTACTAAATGGTGTCATTAAATCGCCCTTGAAATGGTGATCTAAAGAGAACTGATTTTCTAGTTTTTACCCCAAAATCGCAAATATGACGTCACCCATGAAATTACATGTATAAATGTTAAAAAATTTAGTCACTGAACACTGAAGATTTATTTATTACCCAAAAGAATGCATGTAAGGCAGTAAATAAGGAGTTTTGGGCGAAGGGTTAAATGTCCTTAATTATCCCTTTTGTATTTTTCTGTTTAAGGTTTACAGCCCCAACAGTTTGCCAGTACATTGTTGCAACAAGTTATTATCAATATTATTTGAACTCATTATTATTTTAATAATCATTGGTGTAGGCACCACACTTACCAGTCGAACAAAGTTCAAACAGTACTTTGTCATGAAAAAATCTTTTTTATTTTTTCGTTACAGATAAACAATGAACGAGCAATGCGCTTGCTCTTAATCACCGTATCGTCTTAAGTCTCAGGACACTGAAGAGACGGTTGCGCCAACAATGTCTGTTCCAACGCTAACACTTTACAGCCATTTTGGAGGTTGCAGATTTTATTATTGATCAGATCAATGAAAGTGGAAATATGCATGGATACAGATAGATGCATTTGAAGTGTTTGCAAGCAGGCAAGACAGTCCAGCGAGACACAGTGTATTTAATAATGAAGATCATAGATCCTGATGGTTTGCAACTTAGGAGAAGAGGCAGGCTCAAAAGAAGAGAATACTTTGCGCGAGGACCAAACTATTTGTGGCACCTAGACTCATATGACAAATTGAAAACTTATGGCTTGTGCATCAACGGATGTATTGATGGGTTTTCTCGTCAGGTGATTTGGTTGTACGTATATCGCACAAGCAGCGACCCAAAAGTAATTGCTGGATATTACATAGAAGCAGTGAGTGCCATGGAAGGATGCCCAAATTTAGTCAGAGGAGACATGGGAACCGAGAACGGTCATGTAGCACAGATGCAAGAGTTCTTGTCGGAGCAGAATAGCTTTATTTATGGGCGGAGCACTCACAACCAGCGGATTGAAGCCTTTTGGTGTATGCTGCGTAAAGAATGCATACAATTTTGGATGGATGTTCTGAAA
>NW_019773684.1:3713-23106 GCF_001039355.2 Lingula anatina | reverse complement strand
AAAAAAAAAATTAACACAGACCCATTTATAGATAACGAGCTGCTTTCTCTCAACTTAATTACATTATTTATTCATTTCATTATTCATTTGAAAAGAGCATCTTGCTTGTACAAAGAAGCAATGAATTAGAATGTTGTTATTACTGCAATTACAAAATTAGCCTATATTTCTACGATGAACCACTCCAGGACATAAATAGATCCCACTTATAAATAACTCAGTGCACAGCAGCTCCGACAAGCAAAGTTTAAATTTTTATGAATGGATTTTTTAATGATATCGTTTTTCAAAAAGGTATCACTTTCACTTCTCCGCGTGCACAGAGTCCTTTTTCGCATGGCTGTCGACCTGCCTCCCTCTACATATAAAATTCAAGATGGCGCACGTGCAGTGACAGGCCCGTATGGCTTGACAGAATAAGTTGACCGAATAATACGCGAAAAACTTTCAAATGAGATCAGCATATAATGTCACGGTAAAAGACGTTAAAGAAGCGAATATACAGATTATCTTCACAACATCTGAAGTAGTTTATTTTATTTTTGCTCATTACCTCAGACGGCACGCTCCGTGGTTTGTGACCGATACTGCATTACGTCATTTTCAAATTAACGTTGGCCATTATGTGGGAAAATTGTGGATAGCAGGACAAAAACTTACAAGTAAAATAAATATTAAATCTTTCAAACAAAACTTTGCAAAGTGAAGAAAAACCCGTTAGCAAGGCAGGAGATAGGCCCTGTGTCAGCCTAGAAAAAGGAACAGTACCGGCAGATAAGCAACTATGTAATTACGTCGGCTTACATCAAGCGGCAATTAACTCCCCGTCGAGCATAAACAGGGTGACAAGCCGCCACCGATGGACAAGCGGGGTTGATTTGCATATTAGCGAACATAGGGCGGGCTTGACGTCTTCTCATTTTCATTGCCATTGTGTTTTGCCCTATAATTATCTCGTCACCATGTACGCGTACAGACGTCAGAAAATGATCAATTAGTTGTCGCGGGAATTATAGGCATGACAGTACTAATAAAATTCAAACATGTCTGACCAATTTTCCCACTTTTTTTTCAAAGTTTGTAAAATTTAGCATTTTTTAATACAGCAAGTCTTTTTATTAAAAATTGATCCTTCATGTAATTTATGAGTGAAGAAAGATGCATACATTCTTTCTTTTTGAAACTTTTGTAAATATAAAATATCTGATGTATTGCTTGTCAAGACTTTTTCTTAAAAGCATATTGGTTATTTTAGCTCTTAATTCAAATTACTTTGTCAAAACAGGTTTTCTAGATTAAACTTTGTAACTTTTGCTCACAACGTCATCAATATGAGGGTCCGTGCGTTCCCTTAAAATGGAATAAAATAAAAGATGTATGCATTTCAAAGACAAATGAGTATAGGCTCTTCAGTATTCTGATAAGAATCCTACATTTGTCTATCATGAAGCACTCTGAAATCATCCTGTTTCATTTACAGAACTGTCATACGAGGATTTTGAAGCTGTACGCGTTGGATTGGAAGGATACTGAGGCATTACTGGGGAAAAAATTAGGAGTCCAAGAAATGAATTTTCACAACAGTACATTATGTGAAATACTGTTTGTTTTGTGACATTTTCAAGGTGTGAATGGAAATCAATTGTGGACCAAAACATCAAGGAGCATGTTTCAGTGCAATATCTATATGAGCCTTGTAAATGTTATTGGAACTGAATTTGCCTTGCCTGCTCTTTGGTTAGGAAAAAGGGCATTGATACGTGATTCTATAAATCTGTATTGTTTGACTGTTGAAAAACTAGTTTGTTTTAATGCTCTATTTATAGTCATATTTTCTTCTGACTTTTTTTTTTTTTTTTTTGTGTGTAACATGTGTATGTATGATATATGATTGTGGTTGTGTTAGTGTAGAGAAGTGTGTACGTGACTTTTCGTTTGTGTCTGTGTGTCTTCAATTCTATATAAAATACGGCACATTCGTTTCTTGTTTCTGCCATGTTCACACACAGGTGAGATAGACTTGATTGGTTAGCTTTTCATTTTTTTTTTGTGTTAAAATTTTGTATTTCTCTAAGTTATTTTGTTTGATAATTTCAGTGATTGTCATTTATTTTCATCCTTATTTTGTTTAGAAATTTAGTAAGTATCTTTAGTTCATTAATGTTGTTCATTTAAATTTTTCACTTCTGTGTAGTTCACTTCTGCATTAAGTTCATTTTATTTATGTGTAAATTATTGAATGACATTCGTTTCTTGTTTCTGTCATGTTCACACACAGAGTAAACTCGGGTTCGTAAATAATGAGAGCTGTTATATTTTTGGCGCCCGAACAGCGACCAGAGTAAACTCAATTATGTGGCTAGATTGACATAGTGGTAGACTGCCCACATCACTGATGATGCCAATCAGATCATTGTCAATGAGAGAATGACAACCTGGTTATCTGTGTGGACGTGAACAATGTCAAAGCTCGAGTCAGCATACGACATAGGTGTAAGCAGAGTGTGTAATTGTTACGGCAAGTGGAGTGTGATGCATTTAACCCGAAATCCAGTTCCAATGTCTACGAGACTGTTAAGGGACAACGCCCACCATGTCCACGTGTATTGACCCTGCTGGCAAACTGCTAGTAACTGGTGCTTGGAAGGCGTGACTGGGTTCCGTAAGCAGTCTCATGTGGTTTAACCCGGGACTACTGAAACTTGCATATAAGGATGCTGTTTTAGCTGTCGGGACTGTGTAATTTGAATCCCGCGGGAATGAACTGTGAAGAACAGACTGTGAAAAAACAATCTATTGTAGATCTACTGTATATATTCTTGTAAATATTTGTTACCCGTATTTTTCTAAAATCAATAATTTTGCTAGATTAAGCAGTTTTAACTTTTAAAAATGTAAATAGAGACTGTGATTTAAGTCTAATTTGAAAGAGGTTTTCTCATTCAGACTTAATATTTAAGGTTATGCAGCTTAAAATTGCAGTATTGACATTTAATTTTTAGTTGTCTGCAACTTGGTTAAGTAGTAAAAGTAGTGGGTCAGCTGCGTAGACAGATTTTGTTGAATTTTGATATCAGTCTTTGGTTGAAGGCCGAAGCTTAGTGAAGTAAATCTGTGCTGTTGTTTATTAGAGTTCATTAGTGGCTTGTTATATAATTGCTAGTANGACTAGAGAAAGGAACAGTACCGGCAGATAAGCAACTATGTAATTACGTCGGCTTACAGCAAGCGGCAATTAACTCCCCGTCGAGCATAAACAGGGTGACAAGCCGCCACCGATGGACAAGCGAGGTTGATTTGCATATTAGCGAACATAGGGCGGGCTTGACGTCTTCTCATTTTCATTGCCATTGTGTTTTGCCCTATAATTATCTCGTCACCATGTACGCATACAGATGTCAGAAAATGATCAATTAGTTGTCGCGTGAATTATAGGCATGACAGTACTGATGAGGAACGCATAAATAAATAAAGAAAGAAAAGCATGCCATTAGTCCCGATGCAGTGGGAAGTAAAATATAAATAAATAAACTGACTGTGGCATAGAAAGATGCCAGAAAAATAAGATGAAATGACATTAATGCTGTATGAAAAAACTAAATAAATAAATAAATAAATAAATAAATGAAATGGAGAGGTCTGAAACTGTGCAGCATGCATGGTGTATAAGGGGGCCTGAAGAGGCCTTAATCTTGGTAGGAAACAAATTGACTCTAAAAGGGAAGAATCTGTTTGAGAAACTGGTAAAGGAAATGTAGCTTGACCTTGAGAAGGACATATAATTTGGTAACGAAACGAATGTATGTTAGGTCCTGTAAAGGCCGGAATCTATTTAAGAAGCTGGTTTAGAAACGAATGTGCAAGATGCCCTGAAAAATTTGGAAACTGGTAAAAAAAGTTGAATCATGGCCCTGCAAAGGACAGAATCTGGTGAAGAAACGAATGTGCCCTGAAATAGGCAGAATCTGGTTAAGAAGGAAGTGTACCATAGCCTTGAAAAGGTCAGAAACTGGTAGAGAGCACAACGTACATAAACCTTGAATAGGTCAGAAACAGGTAAAGAAAGGTGAACCTTGGTCCTGAAAAGGACAAAATCTGGTTAATAACGAATGTGCCCTGAAAAGGACAGAAGCTGGTTAAGAAGCAAATGTGCCCTGAAAAGGACAAGATCCGATTAAGAAGGAAGTGTACCATAGCAATGAAAAGGTCAAGAACTGGTAAAGAACACAACATACATAGACCCTGAAAAGATCAGAAACAGGTAAAGAAAGGTGAACCTTGGTCCTGAAAAGGACAGAATCTGGTTAAAAAACGAATGTGCCCTGAAAAGGACAAGGTCTGATTAAGAAGGAAGAGTACCATAGCCTTGAAAAGGTCAGAAACTGGTAAAGAACACAACATACATAGACCCTGAAAAGGTCAGCAACTAGTAACAAATGTGAACCTTGGTCCTGAAAAAGACAGAATCTGGTTAATAACGTATGTGCCCTGAAAAGGACAGAATCTGGTTAAGAAGCGAATGTGCCCTGAAAAGGACAAGATCCGATTAAGAAGGAAGTGTACCGTAGGATTGAAAAGGTCAGAAACTGGTAAAGAACACAACATACGTAGACCCTGAAAAGATCAGAAACAGGTAAAGAAAGGTGAACCTTGGTCCTGAAAAAGACAGAATCTGGTTAAGAAGCGATTGTGCCCTGAAAAGGACAAGATCCGATTAAGAAGGAAGAGTACCATAGCCTTGAACAGGTCAGGAACTGGTAAAGAACACAACATACATAGACCCTGAAAAGATCAGAAACTGGTAAAGAAAGGTGAACTTCGGTCCTGAAAAGGACAGAATCTGGTTAAAAAAAAAAAAAAAAAAAAAAAAAAAACAAATGTGCCCTGAAAAGGAGAGAATCTGATTAGGAAGGAAATGAACCATAACCTTGAAAAGGTCGGAAATTGGTTAAGGACACAACAAACGTAGACCCTGAAAAGGTCAGAAACTGGTAGAGAGCACAACGTACATAAACCTTGAATAGGTCAGAAACTGGTAAAGAAAGGTGAACCTTGGTCCTGAAAAGGACAGAATCTGGTTAAAAAACGAATGTGCACAAGGCTCTGAAAAGAAGTATGTGTACCATGGCCTTGAAAAGGTCGGGATCCGGATAAGAGAGCTAATGTGTATGAGACCCTGAAAAGGACAGAATTTGTTTAACAAACTAAAGTGCACAAGGCCCTGAAAAAGGCCGGATTCTGATTATGAAGAAGTTTACCTTGGTCCTGAAAAGGTCAGAAACTGGTTAAGAAAGCAACGTGGATGAGGCCCTAAAAAGGTCAGAAACTGACCTAGAAAGGAAGTGTACCTTGGCCCTGAAAAGGTCGTGATCCAGTTAAGTGACCAATTTACATGAGGCCCTGAAAAGGTCAGAGTCTGATTAAGAAAAGTGAAAAGGGGGGGGGGGTTAGTTCAACTTACTGAGAGAAATTCTTTCTGATGGGTCCATGCTTATTAGGCTTAGGTTTGTATTGCCCCATGTCCGAAAGGTGTGCTCCAACCCGAGTGGCATTCAGCAAACAAAGTGAAAAATTATATTATTATTACTATTTATTATCATTATTATTATTATTGTTATTATTATAAGAACCAAAACCTCGATGATTGAGGAAACTAGTGAATGAAATGCCCTCTTAAGATGCTTGCCCGGTTGCCAGAGTGTACATCTGGAGTTATGTCAGACTCCTGTCTTTGTTCTTAAGACTGTATGTTATCATGGGGTACACTTTACTGTACGGTCAGCACTAGATCATATACGGCAGCGGGACGGAAGTGAGTAATCCAACATGGCGGTCCCTAGCGACGAGATGCTAAGGCTGATAGTCGAATGTTGTAGTGCCGATCAAAACACAGTTCAATTTTTAATCGTATAATAACTAGGAATATAGCATATAATTTTTATTTACTTTTTAATTTATCTTTTTATTTTTTTATCGTATTATACCTAGGATTTTGTAAACTTTGCGATTTGAATAAAGTAGATGAGTTCCACCTCCTGCTAGAGTGCAAAGCATATGATTCAATACGCGATCCCTTCAGAGGGCAGCTTTCAGAGTTCCTACCCCTAGGCGACTTCAGCTTTAATGAACTGTATAATTTTCTTATGGGTGCTCAAGACTTAAATATTCTTAGAATGGTTATGCGTTTTGTAAATAGATGCTTCCAACAAAGGGAACAAACCCTCTCTTATACATTGTACTCTTTTCAGTGTTTGTATTTAAATTCATCGCCTGTAGATTATCATTACACATTTTATATATATCACTTTATAAACTCATTTATCTAATTGGGTCTAAATGCGTTTCCACGTCCTGCAAATTTACGTATCTGTAGCTGGAGTTGTCTGTTTTACCTCTATGATTGTACTTCGGCCCATTTTTAAACACGTATTCATCTATATCGCATCAAAATCATGTATATTTATTCATTTACTTATTTGTACTCTGCTATAGTTGAACTGTCTTTGATTGTACCTTAATTATTTGTGAAGGTGTATCAATAAAGAATCCCTAGGGATATAGCATACATGTATATTTTCCTAGATATTTTGCTGTAAAACTACATCCTATAAATGTCTCGGCGGCGCCACTCGGAGCTACTCGGATGTCTCCGCACTCGACAATAAGTATGGTTAGTCTGGAGCTTGCGGAATGAGCCGAGGATTGCCGATTGCGGCGGCGCTGGGGGCCGCCATGTTGGATTACTCACTTCCGTCCCGCTGCCGTATATGATCTAGTGCTGACCTAACTTTACATGAAGGTTTGAATCATGGTCTTAATTACTACCGGGGAGGCTGAATTTCCAAGATGAAGCCGTTTATTTTGTTTTTGGAAGATTTCTTTATTTACACTCAAATATACGGCTAGTTGTCATGTTAGCTTGCTGTGAGTTCAGATGTATTACTTAAAAGTCGCCACTGAATTTGATTAAAGTAATTCTGTCTATTTCGCCAGTAACTCATAATTCCAGTGTATTTGTTCATCTTTATAGCTCGTATTTATCTTTAGAGAACTACTACTGGGCAGCTGTCAGCCTTTATCACTATCATAACAGGTGGCCAGGATGTATTAGCTATGGTGAAGGCATAATTACCCTCAGCAGTAGGGTCAGGGATTGTAAGCCTCTATCAACTGCTTAATTAAGCAGTAAGCCTCTATCAACTGCTTAATTAATCNATTCAGTCTATTTCGCCAGTAACTCGTAATTCCAGTGTATTTGTTCATCTTTATAGCTCGTATTTATCTTTAGAGAACTACTACTAGGCAGCTGTCAGCCTTTATCACTATCATAACAGGTGGCCAGGATGTATTTGCTATGGTGAGGGCATAATTACCCTCAGCAGTAGGGTCGGGCATTGTAAGCCTCTATCAACTGCTTAATTAAGGGACCAGCCTCACTTAATAGGCCATAGAAGGGTCGTAAAGCTGGGTTGTAATTTTAATTTAAATCAGAGAACAGGAGACTTTTCATGGAGCCTTGTGACTTGAAAATGGGTCAGGAATACTAGACATGTTTATACGATTAACTAGGGTGGGAAAGTTTTGCAATATCCTACTGAAAGCTGAAAGAGAGAAGTCCTAAGAAAATGGACAGAGGTTATTGAATATGATAAAAATGAAGGCACTGTGCTTCAATAAGTATTTAAATCTTCCATATCTGGGGGACTTGTAATACCCATGCAAAATTATCTTGCTTACTGAAAAGTGAAAAGCTAATAACTATTTACTTCTCTGACTTAATTTAGATGCTCTATCAGTTGTAATGCCCTAAGTAAGTGAACCCAAGTAGTAGATATGTGTGGAGGGTGGGAGTTGATATAAGACCACAAATTTTCTTCAGAAGACTTAAAGACAGAGCTATAAATGTGAAACTCAATGATAAGTAAACAGTAGGTGTAAATGGTAACTTCAGTGCTAACAAAAACGAGGAGTTGATGAGGAAAGGAGGGTTGATTTTTGGATTAAGCTTGTTTATAATGATGTGCAGGTCAGACTGAGCAAGATACTCTACTTTGCTAAGGTATCTACCCTGAACAGTGAAACGCCTGACGAGGAATATGATAGAAGTGGGAAACTAAAAGTAGGTAACTGAATCGGCAAAGCATGTGCCCATGTGATATCCAATAAATTTCGGGACGTTGCGTCCGCCTATGTCTTCAGGTGACTGGAGATTCTACACGCAAGGACCCTTAATTTCTTTGTGCAGTCGCAGTGACCGCTATCCGAGTAAACAAGCAACACCTGGATAAAGAACGTTTTGTCAACTGCAACTGCTAAATAGCTAGAGAAACTAAAACTTACCGCATTCATGTAACAGTCAGCAATTGTACTGTTGATCCTTGCTTGAAGTTGTGCAGAATCTGTCACTGTACGCTTCAACAGATCGAGTGAACTGCTGGAAAGTTCTCAGAGAGGTAAAATGAAATTTTTTGAACTGAAGATTTCAGTTGCAGATTTGAGATAACTTGTAGCTTGATTGTATCATACTCGTGAACAGAATGAATCAAGCAAAATGAGGCCAGGCAGTGATGCCCCATGGTATAAGTAGCAACATGTGCCTCAAAGGAGATTACCCCTCTAGGGCACAATTGAGCATGTGCAGAATGCCCATGTGCATAAATAAGCTCTGGAGATTGTTGTCGCCATAAAATGTCGTTTGACTACGCCAAACTTTCCTTTCTCAAGGTTATAATCAGTGTGAAAAGGGTGTCTTGCCTCATTTAAAAAGGGTGTTGTTCTTCATACTAGTTGTTGCTTAACTTATGCTAATCTTAAACTTTTATGTACCTGGTACCAATATGGTTTTAATAAATCGCCAAAATTATGAATTTAATGAACATTGTGTATCAAACGTTTTGATAAGATTTAAATAAATGGACGAGGAGGCTTACGGTATTAGGTTCTATTTACCTCTGGCTTTAAATTCGCCCTGCTATATAAATGAACAAACGTTGCAGATCGTAACAAAAAACTTTCTTATAGTGTTTTATGACATATATGATTTACACATTTGATAGTGAAACACTCCTCGACTCTAACGAATCACCTGACGTAAACTGTCTACCCGCGCTCCCCGAAAAAACTGTTTCTTTTAATTTTGAAATGAATTGCTTTTAATGCAAAGAAATCCATTAAACCCTTTAGTCTCATTATCATTGTACAGCATGTTGTAATCGATATTCAAAAAAGTTAATTTTTGTACTCCGCTTTCATCGAGGATACCTCAAGTTGAGGTTACAATTACGTCGCTCGCCTATGCTACTGGAATATATATTTAAGGACAAATTAAGCTTTGTAAAGTCCCTATTGTCACACACCATAGATACTTAATTTTGTCTTGAATGAAAAAATAGCCTCAAATTATCGTTTTGTGCTTAAACCTTTCATTACTTGAACCAAGATCTGTACTATAGCTACCAAGACGTACATGCATCAAGTTGGGTCTGCTGAGGGAGGGGAGCATTTAAATGATAAACGAGGAAGTCTGCAAAAGCAGCAGCAGTGGTTTAAATAATCGCTATCTAGACTCCGTTTTCTTTGACAGCAACATAAAAAGTGTTTAGGGAGAAAGTCACACAAAGACCCGACGTTGTTTTGTCTTTAGCATTTCCTCTTCCTTGTTATCTGCAATTACTATCGNGTGTCCATGCGATATCCATTAAATTTCGGGACATTGCGTCCGCCTATGTCATCAGGTGACTGGAGATTCTACACGCAAGGACCCTTAATTTCTTTGTGCAGTCGCAGTGACCGCTATCGGAGCAAACAAGCGACTCCTGGATAAAGGACATATTGTCAACTGCAACTGCTAAATAGCTAGAGAAACTAAAACTTACCGCATTCATGTAACAGTCAGCAATTGTACTGTTGATCCTTGCTTGAAGTTGTGCAGAATCTGTCACTGTACGCTTCAACAGATCGAGTGAACTGCTGGAAAGTTCTCATAGAGGTAAAATAAAATTTTTTGAACTGAAGATTTCAGTTGCAGATTTGAGATAACTTGTAGCTTAATTGTATCATGCTCGTGAACAGAATGAATCAAGCAAAATGAGGCCAGGCAGTGATGCCCCATGGTATAAGTAGCAACATGTGCCTCTAAGGAGATTACCCCTCTAGGGCACAATTGAGCATGAGCAGAATGCACATGTGCTTAAATAAGCTCTCTGGAGATTGTTGTCGCCATAAAATGTCGTTTGACTACGCCAAACTTTCCTTTTACTTCCATGCAGCAAACCGTTTTCTCCCAACTCTTCATCGTCCAAGTCTGATTCCGTCATTGTGCTTCGAACCTTTTCAATTTCCCACCATTCTTCAACAATGTCTTCGACTTTTTGTTGCATCTTCAGTTTTCTCACGTGGCTTTTACAACACGAGCAGACAATCTGCATTGTCTGTGGCAGCGTCCCCACCACAATTATACCGATCAACTGAGGGATTGCATACAACTCTTCCTGCCGGTTGTAGTCATTTGTGACCAAAATGACAACCACTAGAAAGAAAATCATTACAGCCAACTTCAGCCCAGATTTAAGCACCTCTCGCCGTAGTGGGCGAAGTGTTCCTAGAACACGCTTGAAGAGCTCCTGAGGGATATAAAGGATGCGTCCCTTGCTCCGGATTAAGTTGTCAAAGTCAGAAGAGAAAGTCCCGTATGTGGACTGGATTCTATTCTGCCTATTTGGACTTGTCCTACTGTCTTGTGCATGATGCTGGGTGCTGTGATTTCTCTTAATCCTCTTGCACGCCTGTAGCGTAAGGTCAAACAACGTTGCGTGGCCCGTAATTAACCCATGGATGCTGTGGTAAGTGTAGAAGACCACTGAGGACACCACGCTTACGTAACCCAGCGCCTCGTGCGGGTAGATTACCAAGCCGACGAATGTCTGATCCAGTAAGAAAAAAATCCAAGAGACGCTGGTCACGTAAATCATACCAAAGATATAAGTATACACGAGTAAAGTCATCGTTATCAGGGAAGCCGCCAATACACCAAAAACATTGCGAAAGGGACACGCTGATGTTTCACAAACACTGATGAGGCATTGCCAAACTCTAGCTGAATACGAACAGATCAAAACTTTCAGTAGGTAGAGCAAAGGTAAACCAAAGTAGACCACGGTGATGAAAAATTCTATGGCCGCTGGGATGATAGTTAGGAAAATTAGCGGTACGTATAAAATTGTTATGAGCCATTTTGGTGCAGATGCAATGGGGTTGGAAGCCCAACGCATCAGTCTCTTAATTCGAAGCTTCCATACTAGCAAGAAGTACAACCAGAATTCAGGGTTGATTACAGCATAGATCCGCCCCAGAGCAATGAGACCTACAAATTTTAAGCCATAGTACTTGCTGAAGTCCACATAGCCAAACCCGTTGACCATAGTCAAGCATTGACTGAAAACAAAATACCGCTTTGCTCTGTGATGAGACTTAGCAAAGTTCCACATGAGAATGTCTGAAATATTTGGGAGGCAGAAAAACAGTACGGAGAGACTGGCATATAGCAGTAACACGACATACGGTCCTCCCATCCAGTACTTCCAATTTTCTAGACTGCGTTCGAATCCGAATGGTATGGCCAGAAACCCTATCGGTAGTCCTACATCTAATCGTTTCTCAAGCGTTTTCCTTTTGAGATAATAGTACAGAGTGATTCGAAGTATCAGAATGCTGGGGATGAGAAACCAAAATATCACGAGTCTCCATGCCCGCGTTAGCCATATTTGTCGCTGACGCCCATCGTTTGTAAGTTTGAAATGTGTTAGGAAGTAGGTGGTGGGATCGGACAGCCACAGTCCTGACCAGTTCTGTCCATTTTCGTGCTCACGTCTGTTGTTTCGTGATAGTACGCGTCTTGACGTCTGCAGTGTGAACGTGGATGGGCGTTGGCTGTCGGGGAAAAACTGAAGTAATAACGGCGTATATAAGAACGATATAAAAGAAATGATTTGTATAAATGACATCCAATCACCCTTTGAAACTCTTCTTGAACAATCAAAGTTCTCCTTATATTTTTCAGAGTGTTTTCCCTTTCCTATTTCTCCAGTCGGCCTCTCCACGCAGCACTGAAATTCGGACATTCGATAGCGATTCCAGCCTAGCATGTAAGACTCCATTAGAGACGTCTGTGTGGGGATTTTCACAAAATTACAAAATGCGTTCGGTTTATCCAGCTTTAATTTCTTGCCAGTTTTTGTTCTCGTGAAATTCACCATTGTCCGAAGTGAGGATGCTATTCTCACCAATGTGTCGAATTTATTGAAGTCCATGTTGCAGTAGGTTGGTTCCATAGATACTGTTATATTGTAACTTTTTACATACCAGTTCATAGTTCCCATAGAAAGGATACGGAAATCATACGGCCCATATAACAAGGCAAAGGTAGATTGCTCTTGACACCAAATCCATACGTTCGGGTACACTAGTGACTGATTTGTAATTGCAGAAGTCGTGAAATTTCCAGAAAAGTTCAGATATAGATAAGCGTAACTAACTTTCTTGTAAGTGATATCCTCCATGAAATTTAATGTGTCACCGCTGGCGTCGACGGTGTAATTTGTGCATGGAATGTTAGTCTCATTGTTCATCAAAGTTCCCGTAAACGCTCCAGCAAAATCTGCGGACCTTCGGCCTCCCTTTTTAGCGACGATTTCAACAAAAAAGGTCACCAATGCTATCCCTAATAACATGTGTCTGTAGTTAATGTGCACCATCACGATCATATTCAACTCAGCCTTGGTATTACTTCAATACAAGTGACGTCCAGCAAAGTACAGGTAAACTGCAGGTAAAAGCTGCTCAGACGCTGAAGAAAGAGGAAGTTTTTTCTGCTTATTACATACACGGTCTACATGAAGAAAATATCTTTCTATATGTTTTCTTCAGGTTAACGGTGATGAGGAAGTGAAAATGACACCTGACAAAGAACGACATTAGTGTCATACCCATCATCATGTCTATAAATAAATAGAAAAAGTTTACAAACTTCATCATAAGTTAAACAAGGAAGGAAGTATTAAATACACAGTTAATGTTGATAATTTTTGAAAATCATAACGATTAAGATGTAATGCACGGTTATTTTGCGAAAAATGGATAATGAAATTGAAGAATTATATTTGTCAGTGATATAAGGCTTAGGAAAACGCAATTAAAATTAGGGTGTTCTTGAATATTTCAGTTGTCGAGCTTTAGTTTTCCTTGCTTAGATAACAGGGAAGGAAATATATGTCAGGTTCTGCAGCCCGATTATTTGGTCATTTATCTTTCACGTGGAAGCCTGTGATAACTGGAGGTTCGCCCCTTGGAATGCGCATTGGATGCCACTGAAAACGGCAGATTGGCTTGTTGATCGTGGCGGGGAATTTCAAATAATCTCTAACAACTCAGGGTACCACGAGGAAGCGCTAACAGGGAAAGAATGAGGAAGATAGTGATGTTGGGTGTTATCCCCAGTCTGGAAAAGACTATTTTAAACTCGTATAAACGGGTTTACAATCATCTGTACTATCCGTGGGTGACTTTGATCAACTTCACAACAGTTTGGAATATATAGACTGGCGATATAGCTATTTAAGTGACGATATATCCTCACATTTTACCTGTAAAATTTACCAACACAAACACAGGTTTGTTTATGATGCTTTGTTAGTCCCCATCTATACATTGTTATCTGTATAGATGAGGAAATGTCATCACTTTTGGAAAAGGTGTTCGAACATGGGAAAAGAAAGTAAAACGGCCTGTTTGATACTAAGATATGCACAAAGGATTATATATCACGTGAAAATTTAATAAACATCTTTATAAAACCAAGTACAGTTTCCAACTTACAGCTTGTAGGAAAGGAAAATCTATTCTCGTATCAATGTATTTGCTTTTGTTACATACATATGTACATGCCCTATAATATTCTTGTTGGAACATAGTCACTGAAAAATGTAGGGTCGATACAGAAAGAAACAGATAAGTAGAATTTATCCATTGAAGAACATTTAATTTCCACTTAATCTTGTATGGTTGTTGTCCCCATGCAAATGATAGTATAGTGCTACATCTGTAAGACAGATTGTTGCATATAATGCAATGAACACAGAACTTATCCGCAACTCATCAGGGCCCGGTTGCACCAACCGGTCGTAAGTGAGGCGTAGCAGTTGCGCCGGCGTAAACCGGGCGCAAAATGCTACGCCCGAGAAAAGCCAGTTGCACCAAACTGGAGTAGTGTTTACGTCGGTCTTAACTTAGTCGTAAATTTACGCCTGCTAGTTGGGGGGGGNATCCTTTATCTTATGTTATGCAATGCTACATGAGATACAGATGGTTCCATTCAGTATTATACAACTGTGTATAGATAAAAAGAAAGTTTTAATTATTAGTAATAAAGGGTGGGATAACATGATCAGCCAAGCCAAAATCAATGGCCAAAATACTTTTCCAAGAGATAATTTATCCATTATATTGGGGCCAGTTCTAGGTATTCTGACTGTTTTTCCTTTGACTCACTGACCAGCTATTGTAGTACTTAAAAGAAAACTGTGGAAGTGTAGCAATCACTGAAAAATAATGTACGTGCCAGAGTGGGGAGTAAGAGATAATTGCTGACCCGTTTGGACCAATAAATATACAAATTTCATCAATATTGCTGCCCAACTTCACTATTGCTCTGTATTCGACTGGAAACCGACAAGGTTCAGCATGACTGTGAAAAGGCGAAAATATCATGGAATATTAATGACTTTATATTCAGGGAAATAGCTTGAAGAATATTTGCTTTTTTTTTTTTTTTTAGTATTGAGTAAGACATATACTGGGGAGTTGGAGAGCAGGGGCATGTATTTTGCTAGGCAGTATTGGTATGGACAGTGCTATGAAATCTTCCACATTGGTTTATTGATAACCAGATTAAAGCAATGCTACAGTAACTGTGACTGAAAACCCATCAAAGAAAGTTAGAAATTATTGAAAATGTTGTGTAATCATTGTTAATACTGGTCATTGATAAGTTGAAAAAGAAGAAAATTTAAAGTGGGTCAAGCAAAGAAAAGCTGACAGGTGCTTTTTTCACCTTAGAATGTGACCTTAGAGTGTGGTGTCTTAACTAGTTGATCACATGTCGGGATAATGAATGTACTTCGTCTGGTTTTCCACTTGGCATGAATAACCGCATTTACAATCAGGGGCCAGATCACCAAAAAAAAAAAAAAAAAACTAAACTTAAGTATACTTCAACCCAAGATGAATCAATATTGGTTCAATTAGGTGAAATATTGTGCCTGTTTTATAGTAGGAATAAACCTGCCAAATGTTTCTGATCAATACTTACTTTTTTGTGTGGACTGCTATGAATTTATCTTGGACTTCAGATGAGCAAATGTTTCTTGGTCTATAAGTTTAGAATAATTTTGGAGCTTAAATTATTCTGTAAATCAAGCCCCAGGCCCTGGTTTCACAAACTTAAGTCGGGTTCCTGACTAACAACTAAATTACCAAGGTAACGTTGGCACATCTTACCCTATCAGGGGCAGTGTAACAGCACTCTCAACTGAGCCAGGGAACTGACTTAAGTTCTTTGGTGAATCAATCCCCAGGACTTGTCTGGGTCAAGTGGAGTCTGACTGAAGTCACCAGATCAGTGTACCATCCACGTAGGGACCCCGCTTTACATCTGAGACGCTTAGATATTTAATAGTCTTTGCACATTAATTAAGCACTTTTTAAACAAATTTTACTTCTTCTCTCTCTCTCTCTCTCTCTCTCTCTCTCTCTCTCTCTCTCTCTCTCTCTCTCTCTCTCTCTCTCTCTCTCTCTCTCATATATATATATATAATCTCAGTCAAGATAAATCTGGTCTCGACTGTATAACTTGATGAAGTGAATAGTGGCTCTTATCTTTAAGACCATAATTTGGGGTCACCTTCTGTCGCAGATAATTCTAATATTGTTGACCATAAAAATAAGGCATAAGAGCATTTGCCTTTTTTTGTGAAACAGACCCTACATCTTTATTCTTATGGAAAGCTTATTATTTATCCCAGTTCAAAATAGTTTAAACTTTATTTATTTATTTATGTATTCATTTACTATATATATTTTTGCTGGTTTGTTTAAAAATTTACGGGTATGGTAAATTTGATCTGGTAAATTTGCTCATCTTTACCAAGTATGATGATATTTTTATCTTATACTTTTTTGTTTTTAAATTCTTGTGCTATGCTTCTTTTGCTAACAAGTGCATGACATACCTATTTTGCCTTTACAATGGGTGATAATAATAGAGGTTTATGACATTTTTCAAAATCAATGTCCAGAATTTTTGCCTTTTGTTTTTGTCTTTTAGTCAGTTATAATTTTTAGTTATCCATTTAGGATTGATTATAGATGCATATGGAAATGTTAATTATATCATGGTATTTGTTGTGGACCTCGCCCACCTTAAATGAAGAAGTTTGAAGTTGGGTGTAGAAGGCCAATTGCCATGGGTATGCAGATAAATCAAACAAGAATGGCTCTATTAATTTGTGTGCATCAAAGACCACCTTGTGTGCTTATGCTATCAACCGTGTCTTTCATGTCTGATTTCTTTTGTTTTAGTTTGTGTGATTTATGTTGACGTTTACATCTATTTGAAGAAAGATATGCATATTCTCCTCACTGTTTTCGAGTTGTTACTGCATATGATTTGCTGTTTTTTTTTTTTCTCAGACTCAAAGACTGAAGTTGCAACTGCCACCTATTGGCCATGTAAGTCGTTCGTTGTATGCACTGTGTGTTTCTGTACCCTTAGATGGAAATGCTTCCCTCTGCCAATAGCCATTCATATATTTATTCAAATTGGCTTATTTATTCAAGTACATCTATTTATTTATTTTGCTTATTCTTTGTATTGGGAAGGATTACAATTCAAATGCATTTTAGCTTTGTTTTCATTACTGAGCTAAAAATAATCTGAAGCATTTTCTTCTTCTGGAAATGAACTCTGCTCGTCTTTGCTATCTTGTAATATCTGGAAAAATTCCCTCTTTGCATAAGGCACAGGAAAGACAACTATCTTTGCCAAATATTTAAGAAAATATCATTTTCAAGGAAAATGAAAAAAGGTTTAAGCATGTTTTGCCTATTTACCATCGATTTGTTTAAAGTGAATTACCTATTTGGCAAAAATAAGCTGTGGTCTAACCTGAAGCCAGGAAAACCTCTTCCCTGTCTGTGAAGGCTTATAATAGCACAATGCATTGAAGCACAAGGCACATGGCAATGTATTTTATATTCACAACAGGTGTTCTCTGGGTTATTGCAAACACCATATGTAGTTGAGTTATTTCTATACAGGCATGATGTGCACCAGTTGTTGTAGGACTGTAATTTGATTTGTGTAGCTGGAATTTTCTTTGCTCACCGTCCATAGTTCATATTGCACTTTGTGTATCAGTTTGTATTGATTTGATCAAATTTGTATCAGTTTGTATCAGATTTGTACGGGTTTGTATCATATTGTGAGGTGGACGTATTTTGAAATTCCCAAATGCATGTCAGTTTTGCTTAGAACTGCTCGCGTCCGTCAGATTATTTTACCAGTTATGTAACAGGCTGTACCCAGTTGGAGTTCTCTGCAAGGGTCATCTCTTAAAGGGATAATAACTCTTTGTATGAGATCTATATTTCACAATAAAAACATTGTGAATAACTCATAGAAATATAATATATTCTGTTTTACCACAAAAATGGCAGTTATAGCTATTATTCTGATATCTGAGCTTGTCTTTAGACCACGTGACCTCCATTGATGGCTTTACTCTGTTAAAATCTCTTAAGAGATTTAAAAAAAAAAAACAACTTTTTAGAAAAAAACCAGGGACTAACTTTGAATGTAAAAATGGATTCATTAACCATTGGTAAGTATGGGAAAATTGTTGTTTACTCCAGGAAAATTCATTTTTTGGCCGAAACGAAGAGTTATTATCCCTTTAATATCTACCCAACATTACTCCCCCACATAAGTTCCCTGCATCGATTTTTAAATGTCAATTAAGTCAAACATTTGTCACTATCGGGTGCCCATATTTACAGTGCGGTTTTAAAATTAAGAATTATGTTTTTTGTTGAATTTTTACCAGTTGGGATTTATAGTGCAGGGGAGTAATGTTGGAGGGAGTAACCATGCAGGAACATAAAGAGATGTTACCTGTCTGTAGACCTCCTGCATTAAGCTACTCTGCCGTATCATCTTTCTCAATAATATGGTGAAGTATTTGAGAACCTATGACTCCCCAGTGGTAAATGGACTTTGAATAACCAGTAATTTAAAAGTAATTTGATGATTATTAAGTTATGTCTGAATTGAACCTCAGTTTATCTTTAGAGAAGCCTGGTCATCTCTCGATGCCATTCAGACCTGAACCAGTTCAGGTCAAGTTTTACAGTACCTTTGATGTGTAACATGTCAGTACAGTTAGTAGATGGTCACAAAGTCGTGAAACAGTTAGATTTTAGTGCATATGTGTGGTTTTAGTTCCCTAGTGATTATTGTACTAGAAGGTCTCATTGACTTCAATGTTTATGTTTGTGCATGTATGTTTGTTTGTTCGCATGGTCTTGTAGGATCACCCTACAACATCATTTTTGTAAACCAGTTTTTTGGATTATTTAAGCCAAAACAAATATTGAACAAAATCATGATACATGTGGAAAAAGACTTGCAAAATTTGACTTTTTCATCAGCTTGTATTTAGGGTATATTTAAGAAGCTGAAGCAAGTCTTATCTGATGAATTACCTGTTACCACATTTGTTAGGAGGAGTTTCAGGTTGGCTCAATAAAAATTTGCTATATAGCAGTGAAAAAAGTATAATTTTGTCTATTTATTAAGTTAATATTTGACAAAAATTTACTATGTTGCAGCAACCTCAGTCAGAAAAATAAATGTTTTCAGTCCTGGAACTACATTGTCTTGAGAGATAAACTTGGTTACAGGAGTGATGTTGAGATTGTGGCAGGTGTGACGGTTCAAATCTCACCATCACAATTTCAGTTGCATTGCGCTGGTGCACAACTATAACAATGTGTTTTGCTGAAAAAACCAAGGGGTCTCTTTGTCTGCATTAGACTGCAGTGGCACCAACTATGATTTGATACAATGAAAAATTCAAATTTAATTACAATATCATTTAGAATATCTAATTTCTTTATTGAGTGGGACAAGCCATCTTAGAAGTTAGAAATAATTCAAATGGTTAAAGATATTGCATAAATAGCATAAAATATATAGGTATAATTTATAAAACATTCTCTCTCTCTCTCTCTCTCTCTCTCTCTCTCTCTCTCTCTCTCTCTCTCTATCTCTCTCTCTCTATAT
>NW_019773683.1:0-33625 GCF_001039355.2 Lingula anatina | reverse complement strand
AGGAAGTCATATACTGGCAATTTACTGTGACCTTGAAATTGACCTTTGACCTACCTTACGATGAATTAACTTTGATTGTACCATTTTAAGTTATATATATTTTTTGCATATTTTGAAAATTCTTGTTGATTGCATTTTTACAGCTTGTCAAGCACAAGACTGGTGGCTGTGTCCCTTACTTTGTGTATGTGGGGGTCTATACGAATGCGCTTGCTCCAGCTGGTGGTACAATATTCGGAGGCGGTATCGCCTCTCTGATCCTCTAGTTAATTCATATTATCTTGATGTTCATGGTATATTGCCCTAATGTAAAAATGCCTTGTTTTTAATTATGAAAATACTGTTCAATATTGAGTTTCAGTTTATCGTGAAGTTTACTTTTCATTAAAGAAAAGGATATGGATGTAGCATTCTATGCTAAAGAATAGTGTTCTCTCTCTCTTTCTCTCTCTCTCTAAATTTGTGTGTGTGTTTTGCAGGGACAACAGTGAAAAGGAAGACTGTGATGTGAAGGTTATAGTGCTGGGAGTAATTTTCTTTGACAGACTGATTTCGGTGGGAAAAAGAAACAGAACATCTCTCTCACCTCAGATCTATTTAGTTCATGCAATCATATCCATTTTGCCATTGTGGGCAATAAAGACAGAGTGTAGATAGAGATGAGAACTTGAAATGACTTGCCTCATGGAGAATCCATGTGGAACTTGCTTCTCTTAAGCTGGCTCAAGGGAGTTGAATGGAAGTTCATTTTGTCTTTTTTGTGTGTAAAGATAAGAATTACAGTTTAAATATATGTGCTCAGAATAACTACATATCTTGTCTTTTTTTTCATGTGAGCTATATATATATATATATATATATATATATATATATATATATATATATATATTAAAATTAATATTGTGAAGCAAAACTTATTGGAAGTCATATAATTAAGATATTAGACTGCTTGCTGGAACTTTGCACATATCTTCTACACTATGGAAATCAAATGTTCCATTATGGTATCATGAGTTACTGAACTAAAGAGTACGATAATTACCATAATAGTTTGCATTATTGTCCCACAGCTACACAGGCATCTGTCCTCAGGGATTCTGGACCACCGCCCAGTCTCTACAGCCAGGTTGTGTAATGATCATCAATGTACAGGGGGGCGTGAACATTTTTGTATACTCCCAAATCCTTCCCCTGGCCAAAGATCATTGCTGCACAATTTTATCTTCTTTACTATCTTTCAACTTTTTGTTTTCCCAAAGACACAGAAAAAATATAGGTAGATGCTGGTTTTATTGTGGAAAAATAATTAGATAAAACTGTATTTATGAGCACTTAATATATTTATTCCTGGATTTGAGGTATTATTATTATTCTGTTGTATAACAATGAGTCAATGACTTTGAAATGTGTGGTTTATTATTCCTAGGTTATTCAATCATCCAGACTGCCAAATGGTTTACTAGGGCAACCCTCAGTGGTTTATAAACATGGGCTTACAGAAACATTTACCAAAGTTTATTTGATTTGCAATCAGTTATTTATTATTAGATAATAAATACCGGCTGGCAGGCAAACAGTTGTATTTGATGAACTTTAAGTTGAAACTAACTTGTAGTGTAGATGGGTCCTTCAGCCAGTTAATAAATACATCAAGTTTTCATTCTATGGTTTTAATAACGCTATTATAATGTGAGTAGATGTATGCATGCAGGGAAGTAAATGTAATACCATTATACTTCAGGTAAAGCATTTGGTGTTGGAAAGTAGACTTGATGCTTTTATTTATAATTTCTGTATACTTATGTACATACCACATTGAAATGTATTGCATTTAAGTTAATTTGAATCATTGTTCAATATTATATATATAACAGTATTAAATCATTGAAAGGGAGTGGGGATGTGTCAATTGCACTGTTCTGTAGCAGTCAAGAGATTGGATAATAAAAAGGTGCTTGATGGAATCAAATGAGATTTAATTTGGGAGAAATTTGTGGTGGCTATGATCAATAATATGTAAATTATATAAAAACAGTTTAATAAATTTTGTTTACATGTAAATGAGAGTGCACATGAAATGAAGACAGGATGGCAATTGTTGTTAGTCTCTCAGAATAGATTTCAATGTATTGAGGATGTTTTGATTGTAAGTTTGTGGAGAAATAAAAATAATCAAGCTTTTAACTTCATCAGAATCTTTGTAAAACGGTACACTGTGCAAAACAAAAAAATCTCAAACTATGTGACCTTTCTCAAAGCACAGCAAATGCTCTGAACTCTTGTAAATGTCAAATTATTTATTGGGACTTCAATCAAAATTAATATTTAATATATCCTTTAAAAGTGCAAATATTTTTGAATGTCACATACACTAATGCAAATATCTAGTAGAAATTAAATGCAATGTGAACTGCTTTTGGAATGTTAAAAAGCTTTTATGTCCAAGACGAAAGTTTCCACCTGATTTTAAACCAGAGGCAGGTGGTTGCTTTGGGCTCAAGACTAAATAAACTGATATTTCTTTGAATCACCATGTGGATTTTTCTTATAGTCAACAGTTGTAGTTACAGTGTAGAATGTTGCAAAACATTTACAACCTGGAATATGTTAAATTTAAACTTGTCATTCACAAATCTAGCTGAATATGCAAATTTGCATACTGAACCTAACAATGGTAATTTCAACAAGACTACCTGTAAATGCCAGCTTCATTAAAATCCTTGTGCACTATTAATGTAATTTTTTTTAACCAAGGTCAATATTTGGGTGAAATCAAAAAAAGAGTCAATTATAAGCTACGTAGCATGCAGCTTGAAATTCTTTGCTTTAATGCTTCTTGTAAAACACTGGTTCTGCACGTTGACTCAGGGCCAACACAAAGGCGACATTGCCAACGACTAGAAGGTAGTGAAACCAGTCCACCCTGGGAAGGTCAAGGGGGCCAAGCCCATCTGTTCCCACAGCCCCAGAGGCCACATATGCTAACGCCCCTGTCAGTGCATATGGATTAAACTTTAAAGTACTGAGTATTAACACAGATAATATTGCCACCCCTGTAACAAGCATGGCAGTCTTCTTTCTCAGTTCACCTGACAGGAACTTGTGGGATAAGAAATAAGCCACTGGAACTGCTATATTGGCATGGGCTACAATATAAGTTTGGTTATGTTGTGCATAACCTACAGCAACAAACGGAAGACCCAATGTAGCACCCAGCCAGGATAATGTAGTGTGTAAACAGATCAACCTTTCACTCGGCCGATTGAAGTAGAACCTTATTGTTCCACAACTGGCTGCCATGGCAACAATGAGCAATCCAACTGATGCCATCTTGTTGTGTTGCCATAGAGACCAAGTGCCATGGTAACTGACTAATGCCAGGATGAGGTCAGAGAGAGATGTGCTCAACTGGGCTTTCATAATACTGTGAAAGTGTCCAAAGATGTGTTTTCTTTCTGAGGGGGAAAAAGGATAGATATGCTTGGTTCTTGATAAATTAGTCTGGATCCTGGGATCAGTTAGTTGACTTGTGATGGATGGAGGACTGATGGCCAGTGATCTGGGAGAAAACAGCTTTTACTGCAGTGAAACTCCTGTTACCCCTTCATAAAGCTGCTCCTCCATGAATGGTTCAAATTTGAGACATCATCTGTTTTTCCTAAAATAAACAAAGCAATAATATATTCCATCAATAGGCCTTGTTAGACAATTTCATAAAAGTTAGGGTTACGTAAATTCTTACTTTGTGATGCCACAAGATGACGTAGGTGACATGGCCTGCAATAACATTACATCACCATAATCGACTGAAAATCCATTTGAATCAGCATGCCACCTAAAGATCAGGCACACACACACATACACACACAAGAGACATTACACTCCAAAGTTGTGCCCAGCTCAGGGCTTGCTTACAGTGACTTAGATGATGTCTTCATGTGGGTTACAGTGACCTGGTGACAAATGCAGTAAAATTAAAGTAGCTGGGTACATAGCAGGCCTGTAGCCAGGGGGGGTTCGGGGGGGGGGGGGGGTTCGAAAGAACCACCCTTTGTGCTGGGAAAAGGTCCACTCTGGGTAAAATTTGACATATGTACTTGAGGATTTTATGGTCAAAGGTCCACTTTTTCAGAAAACGAACCCCCCCTCTGAAATTGCTGGCTAAGGTAAGGCATATTTATTTTGTTGGATCCTTCTTAAATATTCTGTTGGGCTAACTGACAAAGTCTAAAAGGGATTAAACTGAAATTTATCAGTTATTTTTTTTTTTTTCAAAGCAGCACGTAGAAATCACCATCATATCAGCCCCTTTCACTAACAATAGGCCTTTTGCAGCTAGATCCTAGAATCCTAGAATCAAAATTTGAATTGAATGTTCATGCGTAGCTCCTCTCCTTCTTATGTGGTAGATTCCAAGTTTCTATGGCATTATTAGGGGGTGAAAAGTGGTGCAACTTTTGACTCATTTTTGAAAGTGGCGTCTGAAACAAATGACAGACTTGGTGTCACTCAAACTTGAATCACTTTTGATCTAAATGAGATAGATTAAAGATTTTAAAGGTGTATTCATACTGAAAATGCGTCTATCTGTGCAGATCTACCACATTTCAAGTCTCTAGACCAATTAGAAAAAATCATGTATGCACCCTACTGTAACAAGTAAACTTACGTGACTCGTTCGTATCAAACACTTTTCTAAGTAATTAATTAACCATTCCCTTTTTTACCTAAAATTAAAAATTCATCTATGACTCTCCCGTCACGTCTGCGACGACTTTTTCAGATTCTGCAACCAAACGAGGACAAGGTTACTTTCCGCTGTATAATTTTATTACCTCCTTTCGCAAAAGAACTACTTAGTACTCAAACAGAACAAACTACAAATCAGGACCAGATTCAGAAGTTTATTGACAATCGCCTACATCCGGGCATGATCAAATACAAATACAAGAAGTAATCCGCAGAGTGATTACCATAAACAGTATGATATACATTATATAATCATGTCTAGACTAATGGAGGGAAAGTACAAGTGCTACACAATATAGATCAATATCTAGGATTAACCAAAAAAAAAAAAAAAAAACAGCTTAATCAGTGGCGGATTTAGAGAGGGGGGGGGGGTCAGGAGGGCCCTGAACCCCTTTAATTTTGGTATTTAAGAGGGCGAACGGTGCCGTTTGGTAATAAAACACTACGTCAAATATAGGCCTACATGGAGCAATTTTTGGTGGCCCAGTGGTAACGTCCAACGATCTCCAACGACGGAGTGGTTGCAATTCCCACTTAGTCTCTTTTTTCTTTTTCATTGTTATTATTATAAATGTATATTAATATAAAAGACTTTTACACAGTATATAAAGCATATTAGATATAGGCCTACATTTAGGAGCCTAGTATATAAAGAGAATCCCTAAATCCCTAAATATCAGCTAGCAATATAAATTTCATGATATACCCTACCCATTTATTATTTATCAACACTAAGGCCTAAGGAAAAAAACCTGTCCTTTTATATTGAAAAATCAGTGTTGGACATGGGTGCCCGTCCGACCTGGTCTGGTAACTTATTCACGAGAAACTTATGAAGCAATCGTCATATTCGTAGTTTTCATAGAATTTAATTTCAGAAATTAACTAGAAATTTATATAAAAAGAACCATAAAAGAAACCATAATATAGGCCTATCGTTTTCATTGGCGCAGCCATAATTTTATGTGAATCTCGCAAGCAAGGGTATGATTTGTAGTAATTTCTTAGGGCTTAGCGGACGATTATTTGGAATTTTTTTCATTTATGTCCAATTGCCTTAAATTAAACTAAACAATCGGTACACGTGTAGGCCCTAACCTTTTGGAGTTGTCAGTCCTGGTTTCTGGCTGGCATTTTCCACGAATTTCCAACACTGTGAAAATTGATCAAAATTGTTGAAATCTGGCAAAATTCGCTATTTCGATCGTCGTTTTTATTTTGATCTGAAGTTCGACGTTTACTCTCTAGGGGCACTTATAGTTCGCACGGGATTCGCACGGGGGCGCTTAGTTTTCATACATGTATGAACGATTGAGCAAAGCCATTTACCAGCCATGTACTACCAGTAGAGGCAAAACACACTTCAGAAAGGCGCAGTTATAAATTTAATATGGTGGGTTGACACATATTAAACTAAAACCATAAATACCAGAAACATTTAATTTAAATGGAAGAAATCACATATTACAGGTAAATTCGCATCCAATATATTCATACAGTATACAGCATATAAATAATCTAGTGCAGTTTAGTTGTTTTCGGAAAGTTGTTTTGCAACATGACACCATTAAATACATTATATAGAGATGAGAGTGTATAGAGTGTACTTAATTATAACCATGATAGTAATAATAGGAAGTCCCTACCTACCCTAACATTTTAGGGCTTGTAACCTTAGCCTTTTGTTAGGCCTTATCAATGTGAACCCGCACGTTAAAAATGAGCCATACTGATTTACAACCCTGGCGGTGTTTCGAGCTTTGGCAGCAATTTTGGTTTGTTTAGTGAGCATATATGTTTGAATGTTAAGGAATTTGGAGTACGGAGTAAAAAGGATGAGCTAAATACGCATCTTCAAAACGCCTTGGCAATCTCTTTCGACCCACATAGACTGGCTGCGACTTTACCAAACAACTCGGGCATTCAAACCAATTCCTAGTCTACCTCTAGTACCCAAAGATGGTTCAACAGGACAGTGCCCACGAGGCCATTTTACTACAGACTTGACATTTAATATGGAATATTTATTCCAAATCATAATTCATCAGCTTTTTTCCTATTTTGCAGACTGATAAATGAAAATAAGGATTAAAATCGTGTTTTAATAACTTTTGATAATCTATTCGATGTCATTGTGACATCGGTTCATTTATTGAATTCGCCCGTGAAGCAAACAAAAATACAATGCCTATTTTAAGTCATACGAAAACCACTGAAAGCGATTTTTTGGATCTCCATATTTTCCAAATTATCGTCTTTAAAAGAGTTACACGCCCCACAAAGGCCCCTCGTCAGTGTCTAGTCACAGCAATGGTCGCTGTTACGCGGGACCTCATTTTGCTGCTACCAGAGCTTTCAAGCGGCAAGGCATTCCTTAGGATAGGTTATTAGAGTTTAATCTGGAATAAAATTCCAGGCAACGGTTAAAACTTGTCCAATTTGGTTCAGTTTTGTTGTAGGAAATTCAGACCTTTGAATCAGGGAGTAATTACCTACCCACATATTGTTTATGTGGTTCAAATTTGGCGATTTTGATGACCAAGGTAGCTGCTCATTCCCTTGGTTCTGTAAGTTATCTGCTATTAAAAGTGTTCTGTGTGAACCGGCAATCTCATCGTGCAACCTAAAATTGTTCCTAAGGTGCCCCTATCATATGATGGTCAAGTGGTTCCCAGAGTATTCCTTTATTTGATCTGGTTCAGGTTTTCAACGGTGATTTCCATTAGTGTTTTGGCACCAATGTGGTATCCACTCCAAATAGTGACGCTGTCAATGGTCCTAGTCACTTAAGATGTGGCACACGCCTTGTCGTAGGCCTCTTCAGGATGTCTGTAAACTATCTTTTGACTAGTTTAGCGGTACGGGTGAAATCTGACCTCATTAAAGAAAGCCACGCGGTTTCAGTGTTCTACCCAGAAACGGTCATGGTCCCCAATTCATTAAGGAAACAGACTACGCTGTTTTGCTGTTTACAGTGGCTTCCTCAGAGGTCGCCTGATATCCTAACCTGCTGAAACCATTTTGGTGTTCGCTAAGAGCCTTGAAAAACGCGTTTTGGTGACAATTTGCCCCTCATTCTAAACGGACTGGGTGGTTTTGGTTTAATTGCAGCAGCATATCCTGAAGGACAGCGAGTCCTGTACCCTGGTGGTAAGATGTCGATACACTGGGGGTAGTCTCTGTGTAGGTGCATCAGTCTGGGCATAACTCTATAAAACTGTGAAGACCATTCCGTTTGACACAATAATCTGTCTGGCAGTGTCTGTCTTTTTCGCGTCATTCTGGCACAGCTTAACAATTTTATAAAACACTGCTTAACTCATTTTACACACTGCAGAACCGACCGCTTGCATGCAAAATTTCAAATCCTCCAATAAAGTAGTTGCCGACATATGGATTCTTTTTTGACAGAACCATGCTTCATCCACGCCAAGCTTTGACCAGGCCAAAGGAGCAGTTAGCCAATTAAATCACTGCATATAACACAATGCAGCAGAGCAACAGACTTGGTAGTCAATTAATTGGTAGCGACACGCCTGACTTCACACTTCTCCAGTCAGATATCTTATGTGAGATCTGATTTAAAAAAAAAAAAGAACGCATTTTTACCTACGTATACCTTTAAAATTGAAACATTCCATATTAAATGTCAAGTCTGTATATGATTCAGTTGAACTTTTCTTGTCCTCCAGATTCAAATGAAAGTAAGTTGGCACAGTCTCAAAGTCGAGCCGCTGGCGACGAGGCGACATTACGTAAGAATGGGGTGAAGACCGTGAAATGGTGGCTGCGTCATTACGCCAAATGTAGATATTTTTGTTGTTGATGACTTCAGGGAGGTCGATATTTTGTTTTTGATGACGTTAGAGGTCATATATAGTTTTATCACATATTCTATGCCAATGATGTAATAATTCATGATATACTTATTTAAAATTTATCAATACTTTGTATTGTGAACCTGCATGTTAAAAATGAGCCATATTGATTTAGAACAATGGTGGTGTTTCGAGGACACTTAAGGAGAAGAGTTTTGGTAGTAATTTTGCTTTATTTAGTGAGCATATATGTTTGGATGTCGAGGAATTTGAAATCAGTACAGAGTAAAAAGGATGAGCTAAATACGTATCTTAAAAACGCCTTGCCAATCTCTCTGGATCCACGTACGGGCTGCGACTTTACCAAACAACTCGGGAATTCAAACATATTCCTTGTCTAGCACTAGTACCCAAAGATGGTTCAACAGGACAGTGCCCACGAGGCCATTTTACCATATGATTCAGTTGAACTTTTCTTGTCCTCCAGATTCAAATGAAAGTAAGTTGGCACAGTTACGAAAAACGTCTCAAACTCGAGCCGCTGGCGTTCCAATAATCCCTAGGATTATACACCAATCATGGAGTAATAAAGATTTGCCAGTGCAATTTGCCAAATGGCAACAAAGTTGGAGAGTTTGTTTTCCTGACTGGGAATTTAAATTCTGGACGGACGAAGATAACCGTGCTTTAATCAGGGTTACAGTGGACTCCCCTGACATCCCCCCCAGGGTTTAAAAGACATTTTTAATATAGTCAACATACCCTCTAATCTCCACATTAAACTGATTAAATCTCTGCTCCGAGGTTTAATTGCTAGGCCCACGCAGCGATGGTGCGTGTGGAGGTTGTGAGACCATCAGGGAATTAGCGGCATCGCTTTTAAGGGAGGTCGACCATATTTAGTCGGTGGATCAGTTGGTCCGCAGATCATCTGGTGTGAATGTGCTCTAAGACCCCATTCCCAGAGATTAGATCGATCTACTTTAGATCGACCTAACTCCCTGGGGGTTCACGCTAAATAGCTGTCAGCCGAGCGGGCACGGAAGTTAATTACCCCCTTACAGCTTGTAGTAGGCGGGACGGACATTTAAGCCGGATTATCTGACAGTAATCTAGTGAGACTCCCCGCGGGGATAGATCGATCTAAAAGCTCTGGGAATACGCCCTAAAAGTGCGTTCGCTGAATTGGTTTTCTAATAGGTTATTACTGTATGTTCCCAAGGCTGTCGCAAAACGCCTCTGCTCTGCTTCTACCCGCACCTCCAATACAAAAATTGCAGAATCATCCCCCAAGCGGACACAGAAAGGAATTAGAGAATGCCAAACTGCATCAACGTTACCTCATCACGCGCGTGCCGTACTGGTTGCGACATTACGTAAGAATGGGGTGCAGACCGTGAAATGGCGGCTGTGTCATTATGCCAAAGGTAGATGTTGTTGTTGTTGATGACTTCAGGGAGGTCGATATTTTGTTTTTGATGACGTAAGAGGTCAATATACAGTTTTATCACATATTCTATGGCAATTATATAATCATTCGTGATACTTATTTATAATTTATCAACACTTTGCATTGTGAACCCGCATTGAAAAATGAACCATATGCTGATTTAGAATAATGGCGGTGTTTCGAGGACACTTAGGGAGACGAGTTTTGGCAGTAATTTTGGTTTGTTTAGTGAGCACATATCTTTGGACGTCACGGTGTTTGAAATCAGTACAGAGTATAAGTGATGAGCAAAATACGTATCTTCAAAATGCCTTGCCGAGCTCTTTGGACCCACATAGACGGGCTGTGACTTCACAAAACAACTCCGGCATTCAGACGTATTCCCTGTCTAGCACTAGCACCCAAAGATGGTTCAAAAAGAAAGTGCCCAAGAGACCATTTTACTATATGATTGAGTTGAACTTTTCTTGTCCTCCAGATTCAAATGAAAGTAAGTTGGCACAGTTACGAAAAGCGTCTCAAACTCGAGCCGCTGGCGTTCCAATAATCCCTAGGATTATACACCAATCATGGAGAAATAAAGATTTGCCAGTGCAATTTGCCAAATGGCAACAAAGTTGGAGAGCTTGTTTTCCTGACTGGGAATTTAAATTCTGGACGGACGAAGATAACCGCGCTTTCATCCACGCACACTACCCCTGGTTCTTAACGACATATGACAGTTATTCGCACAATATCAAAAGGGCAGACGCTGCGCGTTACTTTTATCTCTATCATTATGGAGGGATTTACGTGGATCTAGATTATGAATGCATCAAACCGTTTGAACATCTCATTGTTAAAGACTTAATATTTGAATCAACTGACATACGGCTCGAGGGGAATATGTACCCACATAATCCATACATCCAAAACTCTCTTATGATTTCACGTTCACGGCACCCATTCTGGAAACTGGTAATTTAATTTTTGTTCAGCAGAAAATTTACTGTTTTAAAATGAATTTTTACTCTTTTTCTATTTCTTTTTTTCTTTTCTTTTCTTTTTTTTTTTTTTTGTTACTTTAAAGTTTTAGGCTTAAATACTGTATTACTATTAAAAAGGAATATAATATCAAATAGAAGTACCCTTTAAAATATCTCGCTGCTGATCGTACTGGTCCGGTCAATGTCGTATGTGTTTTGGTGTGTAATAAAGCATGTTATCCCAGGCCCGTAGCCAGGGAGGGGGGGGGGGTGTTCGGGGGTTTCAAACGAACCTCCATTTTTGCTGGGAAAAGGTCCAATCTGGGTAAAATTTGATCTAGGTACATAAAGTTTTTATGGGAAGAGGATCACTTTTTCAGAAAAAAAAACTGTATCCCGTCCATTAGGTATCCCCTGCGTAGGCGTGAATGAATGACTTTGGTTCTTATGTTTTTATTCAGGCGTGTTCCGACTTTTTTATGGAAATGTGCTTCCCGATACAACGTAAAAACAGAATTATATCGTAAGTCGAGGTCATCATGTAGGCCTACTTTTATACATCTCTTTTTTTTTTCAGCTGTGGCAAGATCTACTGACACACACTAAAAAGGCTTTGAAACCTGACTTAGCCACAGGTCCAAAAAGACTAATGGCTGCCATAAAAAAATACACCATGTACAACGAAGATTATTTAGTGTACCCTCCTTGCTACTTTAACCCTTTCCCTTGGGGACAGAATCTAACACACTGCAAGACTCTCAACCGGATGACGGATCAAGAGGTGACTGCATGCAAAGCCCATTATCCGCATGCATACACTATAACATTTCATGCTCAGTCTTGGTTAGCTGGAAAGAAAAATCTCATTTTCACTGATTAGTTTATATTGACAGCGCTTTACTGGAGCCTGGGTCACAGAAGCCTCACCAGACAGCCCCCCCCCCCCAACATGGTTTAAAAGAAATTTTCTTAAAGATGTCAACATACCCTCTAATCTCCACAATCCTCGCCCTGAATTTTTAAAAATAAGACTTTGAACATATAAATGCCATGGTTTTTTACAACAATGGGGCTTACACCGCTTTAGTGTGTACTCGCTTTTACTAGGATTCTCAAGTAACAGACTAACGCATATATATTGCCATCTGATCACGCATCAACGGACAATAACGGTATCGCGCAGCATGGTTTATAATAAAACATGATGAACTGAAATATCGTAGTTGTCTATTTCTTATTTCATCTGCCCCCAGTTTGTTCTTGCACAATGTACGTCAATGTTCTGATTTAAATTTCATTCAAGAGACCATCAGGGGATTCGGGTGGCTTGCTGTTTCATTGGGTCAGCCATATTTAATCCGAGGAACAGTTAGTCCGCGGATCATCTGTTCTGAATGCACTCACAGAAAGCAACAACATGAGCGCATTCAGAACAAGTTGTTACGCAGACTAACAGATCCGCGGACTAAATATGGCCAACCCACTTAAAAACGTTGGCGCTAATTGCCTGATTGTTTCCCCACCTCCACACGCGCCTTTAAACTGATTAAATCTCTGCTCCGAGGTTTAATTGCTAGGCCCACGCAGCGATGGTGCGTGTGGAGGTTGTGAGACCATCAGGGAATTAGCGGCATCGCTTTTAAGTGAGGTCGGCCATATTTAGTCGGTGGATCAGTTGGCCCGCGGATCATCTGGTGTGAATGTGCTCTAAGAGTGCTTTCGCTGAATTAGTTTTCTTATAGGTTATTACTGTATGTTCCCAAGGCTGTCGCAAAACGCCTCTGCCCTGCTTCTTCCCGCTTCTCCAATACAAAAATTGCAGAATCATCCCCCAAGCCGACACAGAAAGGAATTAGAGAATGCCAAACTGCATCATCGTTACCTCATCACGCGCGTGCCGTGGTTGCGTCATTACGTAAGAATGGGGTGCAGACTTTTCGTTAGTTTGCAGGTGAAAATGTTCATGGGGAAATGAGAAAATTAAGAATGTGTATTTTAGCACCTAATGACTCCCCTATGAACGTTTATTTCCTAAACATGCTCGATTTTAGCCTTAATGTGTTTAGTACAGTAGTATGACGCTTTTAACGCCTAATACACACGCATGTAGGGTGTATATGTTTAGCTTTAGGGTTTCAACGATTATGTCCCCCGACCGGTTGCATTGAGACGAGATTTAATTACTGCGCCCCTGCGGGGACGACGCGTGGGGAGGCGTGAAAGAGGCGGAGAGACCATTACAGGATTAAGTGGTCTTTCTTTCATGTAGGTCCGCCATATTTAGGCCGTGGACCAGCTAGCACTCGGCTCTTCCCATTCTGAATGGCCCCTATCTCACCACGGCCATCTTTGCCTGTAATATCTATCTATCCATCTTTCTACCTATCTATAACAAGCTACCGTGAAGTATCAACATCATTAACTTTACATTTACAGCTGCACTTAATCATCCTTGCGTTACGTGACCTTAAGGGGAAGTTTATTAGAATGTTTTCCTGAAAAACTTGTTTGGAAAATTTAATAGTTTACTATAGCCACCAAACAACTATCCCTTTTACTTAAAAGCACCACTTTAAATATTTTGATAAAGTTCGGTGCAGCATTGAAGTCTATTTAAGCTTTTCCGGAAGTAATGAACTATAGAATATCAGGATGATAGTGGGGTATTCAGTGTAATAGTTAATTTAAGCCTTCATCACATACCAGTTATTTCAGTAACGATAGTCCGAAGATTCTACAATTCGTACCGCTATAGTCGCCGACTAACCCCAAGCCCAGTTTGGAATTTACAGCTGAATGTAGTTCAAACAACGTAAGAAGTGTTTTGGTTTCTTATAAAAAAGGTATTAAAAGAATTATATAAAGTTTTTTCCAGAATGTTATAAAACGCTAATAAAACTCCACAAGACAACGTTATCATAATGTCTTGTAGAAATATATACATATTAGAAACTAAATTGAGCAAAAATTTGAAAATTTTGAAAATTGTTGTACACGTTACACAGTCGACGTTCATTGTAAAGACACGAGCGTGCGTCGTGAGCACGCCTTTTATACACCAGGCATGGGGGTGACGCACGTGCGACGCATTCCCGGTGTGCTCTCGACTTTGTTCGTTAGTTGTGAGGGCGTGCACCTTACTCAACACGCAAAGGGCGCTTGCCCCTTCATTGCTTGCGACGTGCGTCGGGGGGGGGGGGGGGGGGGATGGTAGGGGGGGGGGGCAGATTTTCATGTTAAAATTTTTTTGACTCCGGGAGTCAGATTTTCATGGGAGTCAGATTTTCATGTTACACCGGCATGATTTGTCAATGTCGCCAATTTGTTTATGGTTGGAAGGGTATCACGTGATACGTCAAAAGATGCGCACGGACAGTCATGTGATGTTTTGCCAGTGATTTTACACAGCGCACTTTTCGCGCATGCGGAGTCGTTTGAATCCTGTGCTGTGATGGTGGCTGCGTCATTACGTCAAAGGTAAAAATTAGTATTAGTATTAGTATCAGATGTCATATATAATCCAAGCTTTCGGCCCCTAGGTTTTCTTTGGGGATTATGAAAAAAAAATGAAAAAAATAAAAAAGCAAACTCCTAGGATACGTGACGTTGGTGATGTGTTAAAAACACGCGATGTCCAAAAGCGTGCTAAACGTAAACAACGTAACAAAGAAAGAATTAATAATCATTTAGGAAACTATTGTCCCTATTAAGTCCGTTTTTCAAGGTGTCTAGTGTTCTTATAAATTTCTGTTCGGCGATCCGTCTTTGCCAAGTGTCGTTTAAGTTTCCTTTTAAGAAGGTTACAGTGACGTCTTTAGCTGAGTGGTTCGGCGTGTTGAAGTGTTGTTCCACTGGCACGAAGAGGTGTTTGTTGTTTATAGTGCAGCGATGGTGTCTAATACTGTCTTTTAATTTCTGGCTCGTTTCTCCGACGTACATTTAATGGCATTGTTTACATCTTATCAAATAGATGACGTTCTGGGAGTCGCAAGTGTATTTTCCCCTGGGGATGAGCGTCTTGTCTCCTGGAGTGATGATGGGGCTGTGTAACAACGTGACTCCAAGATGGCGTGGAGTCGTCAAGCGTCTTTATTACATAACATAAACAGGTCATACAATTAACGACATTATGATACATCTTCCTTTTTTTTTACAATAAAAATGTTTCTAAATAAAGTATCTTATGCTTTAATCTACATTGTTTGTTCTCCTCATCTCAATAACTAAACAGTGTCTTTTAACACTCTTCAATAAGTCTCTTTGGTTTAACAATGTTTCTACCACTACGAGTCTTGACATCAGGTAGAGTTACAACTTGTGGCATAACATTACTTGCGCCTGAGAAGGACTCTGTTCCATATCAATATCTACTTCTACTAACAGTGTCAGTGACATCACCAGATATGTTGGGCCAATATAATACTCTTGCCCTACTAAGGCATTTCTCAATACCCAAATGACCTTCATGTATTCTGTGTAACATATCTTTTCTCATTGAACTTGGTATTACAACTTTTGTACCATGTACAATAACACCATCAATCACTGCTAAATTCTCTCTAAAATGAAAATATGGTTTCAAAAACCTATAAGAGTTCCATCCATTGTGAATTGCTTTCATTACCAAATTCAGAGTTTCATCTGACTCGGTTTCCATAGCCAATTTTTTCCACATAGGATCACTAAAACACTTGGATTCTCTAATCATGTCCAAATGCAATTCAATTTCTTTTTCAGTGTCACTTTTCTGACTTGGTTCATATGCACGAGATAATGTATCTGCAATTACAAGATACTTGCCAGGCTTATATTCAAATTTCAAGTCATACCTTCTAAGCCTTAACATTAAACGTTGTAATCGTGGAGTTAAGTCACTCAATATCTTACTAGAAAGTGATATCAAAGGTTTGTGATCAGTCTCAGCTATCACATCTGCTCTACCATAGATATATTCATGAAATTTCTCTGCAGCAAATACCATTCCTAGCAATTCTTTTTCTATCTGTGCATATCTACACTCTGTCTTTGTCATTGCCCTAGAAGCAAATGCAACAGGTTTCCACTCATGTTCATGTAACTGTAGTAAAACTGCTCCAAGTCCACTTTTGGAAGCATCTGACGATACTTTCGTCTTCCTGTTGTGATCGAAGTACTGTAATATTTTGTCACTCCTGATCATATTTTTCAAACAGTCCCATTCTTTCTTATGTTCATCAGACCAATTCCAGTCTACAGTATTCAATAACAAATGTCTCAGTTTCGTAGTCTTCTCTGACAAATTGGGCATGAATTTTGATAAGTAATTAATCATACCTAGCCCTCTTTGTAATTCTTCCTTACATGTTGGATCAGGCATATTGTTTATAGCACTGACTTTACATGGATCTGGCTTTATACCATGTTCTGTAAGACAATCACCTAGAAATGTTAAAGCAGTACAACTTATTTCACATTTGTCTCCATTGAGCTTCACGCCTGCTTTCTGTACAATATTCATCACACGTTGTAAAATTCTATTATGCTCTGACCATGTTTCAGCATAAATCACAATATCATCAATAAAAACTTTCACATTTTTCTCATTTTCAAATAACTGAGCTATCTTAGCATGAAAAATCTCTGGTGCACTTTTCACCCCATATGGCATCCTAAGAAATGAATATCTACCAAACGGTGTAGCCACTGTACACAACCTGGAGCTTTGCTCATCTAACTTAAGGTTATAGAAACCATGACGAAGGTCCAGTTTTGAAAAACACTTGGCACCTGCCATGTCACTCTCTATTTCAGATTTCTCTGGTAAATGATAATGTTCTCGGCAGACATATTCATTCAATCTTAGAGGATCCATGCATATTCTAAGGTTACCATTAGCTTTTTCAACTAATACTAAGGGANGACAAATACTACATCTACTAACAGTGTCAGTGACATCACGAGATATGTTGGGCCAATATAATACTCTTGCCCTACTAAGGCATTTCTCAATACCCAAATGACCTTCATGTATTCTGTGTAACATATCTTTTCTCATTGAACTTGGTATTACAACTTTTGTACCATGTACAATAACACCATCAATCACTGCTAAATTCTCTCTAAAATGAAAATATGGTTTCAAAAACCTATAAGAGTTCCATCCATTGTGAATTGCTTTCATTACCAAATTCAGAGTTTCATCTGACTCGGTTTCCATAGCCAATTTTTTCCACATAGGATCACTAAAACACTTGGATTCTCTAATCATGTCCAAATGCAATTCAATTTCTTTTTCAGTGTCACTTTTCTGACTTGGTTCATATGCACGAGATAATGTATCTGCAATTACAAGATACTTGCCAGGCTTATATTCAAATTTCAAGTCATACCTTCTAAGCCTTAACATTAAACGTTGTAATCGTGGAGTTAAGTCACTCAATATCTTACTAGAAAGTGATATCAAAGGTTTGTGATCAGTCTCAGCTATCACATCTGCTCTACCATAGATATAGGGGAGAGCGGGGTGGGTTGGAACGCGGGTAAGTTGGAACATTGGCTTTATTTCTTAAATCACAAGACCGATCATGTGCTCCTTCAGCATAAAAATGTCACGTGGCAAGGTCATTCATCCGGGAAACTTTTGGAAGTTTCAGAAATGCGGTAAAAGTTTTATGCGAAAAAAACGTATTTTCGCCACTCAAAGTAAGTTTTCATATTTTTGACATTCACCTTGCTGTAAACTAAAGTATAAGGACTATATCACTTAAATTGTGCATAGCGTTAAGGACAACCTTGATGTTCAAAAAGCTGTAGTTTTTTTTAATCAACTTCCACGTGTTGAAGAAATACAGTATCATAAGTAGTCCGTGACGTCATGGGGGTGGGTTGAAACATTTGACGTGGGGCCAGTTGGAACACTGTCAGGAGTGTTCCAACCCACCCCGCACGGTGTTTTTCAATTTGTTATCTCTCTAAATGTTTTATTTTCTAACTTTGAAGGAACATGCCAAGGACATATGTTCGGAAAACCGATCATGGGAATACCCCTCGAGATGTTATCAAAAAAGCAATAGAAGAGGTGCTTGAGGGTGCGCCGAACAGAACAGTAGCTGCTAAATATAACATTCCACACGTTTCATTGGACAGATATGTCCGAAATGCTCGAAGCCAAGGCATGTCATACACACTACCAAGTTACAGGGGAAGAAAAGTGTTTAACGACGAACAAGAAAAAGAAATGGTTGAATACGTTATAGCAGCAGCAAATATATATTTCGGCCTAACTCCAAAGGAAATAAAGGTTCTAGCATACCAATATGCTGCAGCCAACGGAATAGAAATGCCCCATGCTTGGTCTGAGAGCAAGTCAGCAGGAAAAGATTGGTTCACCCTATTCCTTCAGAGGCATCCGATATCACTTAGGACTCCAGAGTCAACCAGCTTTGCACGGGCCACTGGTTTTAACCCAGTTTGCGTGGGTCAGTATTTTGAGAAGTTAGGTGGGTTATTAGAAAAGTACAAGTTTACTCCCGATAGAATCTGGAACATCGATGAGACAGGAGTAAAGACAGTTGAACGGCCGCAGAAAAAGGTTGGGAAAACGGGAACAAAGCAGATGGGTGGAATAGCCTCTGGTGAGCGTGGTCAACTTGTCACATTATGCGCTGGGATAAATGCCACTGGATCGAGCATACCACCTATGCTGATATTTCCAAGAGTGAGGTTCCAACCACATTTCATTCGAGACGGACCAGTAGGTTGCGTAGGAGGCGGCACAAAATCAGGATGGATGGATGATGTCCACTTCTTCAAGATGATGGTTCACTTTATTGAAAAAACCCGTCCTTCCAAAGAATACCCCATACTGCTGCTTTTAGATAATCATGTATCACACCTGAGCCTAGATGTTATTAATTTAGCACGGGAAAACTGGGTGCATATGCTCAGTTTTCCACCACACTGCAGCCACAAGCTTCAGCCTCTAGACCGCACTGTCTTTGGTTCACTGAAGAGGCTTCTTCCGAATGCCCTGGATGCCTGGATGTGGAACCACCCTGGAAACACCATGAGTGTTCACGATCTCCCTAGTATTCTGAAAGACACCTGGCCCAGAGCAGTAACGCCACTGAACTGCATGAACGGATTCCGTGTCAGTGGGATTTTTCCCTTTAACCCCGAGATCTTCTCTGAGGAGGATTTTGCCCCCTCCATAGTAACAGATCGACCAACACCACCTAGTAACGACGCACACAGTATAACTCCAACTGGAGACGAAGTCCAGCTGAGAGAACAGCAACACCAAGAGAGTAGCGACGCACCCAGTATTACTTCAACTGGAGACGAAATCCAGCTTATTGAACAGCAACACCAAGAGAGTAGCGACGAACCCGGTATTACTTCAACTGGAGACGAAATCCACCTTATTGAACAGCAACACCAAGAGAGTAGAGACGAACCCGGTATTACTTCAACTGGAGACGAAATCCACCTTATTGCACAGCAACACCAAGAGAGTAGCGACGCACCCAGTATTACCCCAACTGGAAACGAAATCCAGCTGATAGAAGAACACCTCCAAGATGCCGGGATGCACATGCATGTAGAAGATACAAGGGGGGATGGCCACTGTTTGTTAAATGCAGTTGCTAGCTGTTTGGTCGAAAAGGGGGTCTACATGTCCCCTGTTGCTCTTTGCGATAAACTACTTGCAGAAGTGGTAGAAAATGTCGAATTTTACTCCGCTTTTTGCGGGGAAAATGAAGATATTCTAGCTGACATGAGAGCCTACGTAAGGGATAAACAATACAACACCAATTCTGCCGATATGGTTTTAAATGCTTTGTGTAATGGATTGGGGGTTGCTGTTAATGTTTACAGAATTCAAGTGAACGAGGGTACAAAATCAGTCAGAAAAGACAAACATTCACCTCATATCTTAGGCAAAGATTTAGTTGAAATCTCAGTTGCCCTCACAGGAAGAGGTGCTACAGCACACTATAGCGCACTTAAGAAAACCCCAAACAGCTCAAGTCCAGCTATACCACTGCGAGAAATTAGACCACTTCCAAAGGCTAAACGTCGCAGTCCAAAGATTAAAAGAAGGAAACGACACAGTGCAGTTTTAACTGACACACCTGAAAAAGAGCTACTTGAAAAAGAAAAGTCCAAGCCCAACAAAAATGAAAAGGACAAAGGCAACAAAAATCCAAAAAAGTTAAAGTTTTCTAGTCGACAGAAAAAATCAAGAAAAAGGAAATTAAAGATGACTAGCGATTCTGAGTCAGAAGAAGAGTGGCCATGTCTGGTTTGTGGGGAGCCGTTCAGTAACAGCCGACCAAAAGAGAAATGGGTTCAATGCGTTGTTTGTCTTAAGTGGTCACATGAAGACTGTACTAAGGGTGACCAAGTGTACATATGTCAGAACTGCGATTCTGATCCTGAGGTCTAGTTGAAAGAGATATAGTTTTCATTTGTAGGCCTAACATACTGTTTTGGGTTGAGTAATGCGAATTAAACTTATTTTCTCTTAAACCACTTTTGTTATCATTATGAAATGAAGTGTAACTTGATATGGTTTACACATCGAAAAGACTACTTGAAAGCAAATTGTAAACGTAAAAAAGATTAAAAAATATGGAGATACGAAAACAAGGTAATACGTAGGCCTACTTGTTGGGAAATAAATATAGATAAAACTACTCTTAAAATGGATTGTACAAACGTTCCAACTAGCCCTCTTGTTCCAACTCACCCCACTGACTGTTCCAACTCACCCCGTGGGTGGGGTGAAATGGAACATTTTTGGAGGCAACTTTGAGCATGTATTACTCTAAAATGAAAAGGCCTATTTGATATTTTATTTTATAAATGAGTGCGGAATATATTTTTCCCCTATCAGATTTTTTATTTTTATCCTCAGAGCTTTGACTGCTGAGATATCGCAAAAAAGGTGAAAAGTGTTCCAACCAACCCCGCTCTCCCCTANATAAATGTGCCCGTGACGCCAAGGCTGTTATTGTTTACCGGGTGCTTTTTCAGATTAGGAGGCTATCTGAAAGAGACGATAGGTGGAGTCTGAAAGAGTCGATAGTGTCGGAGTCAAAGCTATGCTGCAAATCCCGCGCTATCTTTTTAAGGTGGTAAAGGGCGGGATTAAAAGTGACTACTAAAGGGATCATTTGCGTGTCATACTTCCGTCTTTCAAAAATCTTTTGCAGATCTCTAAGTTGTTCATTCTTATTTTCGGGTTCTGAGTTGAACCTTTCGTGTGTATCCTTTCTTTGGTATTGGAGAAGATATTTTCTTGAGATTCTATTAGCTTTTTCCATGGTTTCTTTGATCATTTGCGTGTCATACTTCCGTCTTTCAAAAATACCACCGTCTCTATAAAAAAAAACAATAGTCTGGTTTCATGTAGGCCCTATACTGACAGTCAATGAAAACGCATCAGAAAACTTTCTTGTACTTTTACCAAGGAGTTATCTGTTATAGCTCCTTGCTTTTACCGAGAATCGATTCCAACCATATAAACGAGTACAAATGCAATTGTTTGGTCATAAGAGAGTGGGATGACCACTATTTCATATTTCACACACTTCACACGAAAACTGTTATTTTCTTAATGTGCCAAATGAACTTAAAATATCATTTGATAAATAAATGATGCGTTTTCATTGACTGTCAGTATATATATCGGAAACCAACGGATCGCTCGGCCTACTTACATCACAGCAGCTTTCAACCTTCACACATAAAAAATCCATTGTATTTTGCCAGACCTTAAAGGGATAATAACTCTTCGTATGAAATCTGTATTTCACAATAAAAACATTGTGAGTGACTCATAAAAATATAACATATTCTGTTTTCCCACAAAAACGGCAGTTATAGCTATTATTCTGATATCTGAGCTTGTCTTTAGACCACGTGACCTCCACTGATGGCTATACTCTGTTAAAATCTCTTAAGAGATTTTAACAAAAAACCAAACTTTTTAGAAAAAAACCAGGGACTAACTTTGAATGTAAAAATGGATTCATTTACCATTGGTAAGTATGGGAAAATTGTTGTTTACTCCAGGAAAATTCATTTTTTGGCCGAAACGAAGAGTTATTATCACTTTAAGATACAATAGAATCAACTCGGAAACCTAATGATGCGTTTTCATTATTTTTTCCTTAAGATCTATACGGTGAATTGACATGAATATGTCAAAAGTAGATACTGTGGTTTGATGACGTCAGAGGTTAAAATTTCCTTTATCAAATCCCCGGATATAACATTTTATTCTATCCCAATATTATAATAAGTCTTAATTTACAGGGGCGGATCCAGAGATATTTTATGACAGTTTTCCAAATATGCATATGTTTGTTGATACATCCTCCATATTTATCTTCCGACAGAACAAATTTGATGCATTTCCATGTAAACCTGGAAAAATACTGACTGTCGTCCGGAAAAGCCAGTCGACGGCCTCTATCCGCCCCTACTATAGTTATTTATAATTTATCAACACTCAGCATTGTGAACCCGCACTTAAAAATGAGCCATACTGATTTAGAATAATGGCGGTGTTTCGAGGACACTTAGGGAGTCGAGCTTTGGTAGCAATTTTCATTTGTTTAGTAAGCACATATGTTTGGATGTCGAGGAATTTGAAATCAGTACGGAGTAAAAAGGACGAGCTAAATACGTATCTTCAAAACGCCTTGTCAATCTCTTTCGACCCACATGTACGGGCTGTGACTTTACCAAACAACTCCGGCATTCAGACGTATTCCCTGTCTAGCACTAGCACCCAAAGATGGTTCAACAGGACAGTGCCCACAAGGCCATTTTACTATATGATTCAGTTGAACTTTTCTTGTCCTCCAGATTCAAATGAAAGTAAGTTGGCACAGTTACGAAAAACGTCTCAAACTCGAGCCGCTGGCGTTCCAATAATCCCTAGGATTATACACCAATCATGGAGAAATAAAGATTTGCCAGTGCAATTTGCCAAATGGCAACAAAGTTGGAGAGTTTGTTTTCCCGACTGGGAATTTAAATTCTGGACGGACGAAGATAACCGTGCTTTCATCCACGCACACTACCCCTGGTTCTTAACGACATATGACAGTTATTCGCACAATATCAAAAGGGCAGACGCTGCGCGTTACTTTTATCTATATCACTATGGAGGGATTTACGTGGATCTAGATTATGAATGCATCAAACCGTTTGAACATCTCCTGGTAAAAGACTTAATATTTGAATCAACTGACGTACGGCTCAACAGGAATGTTTACCCACACAACCCATACATCCAAAACTCTCTTTTGATTTCACGTTCGCGGCACCCATTCTGGAAACTGGTAATTTAATTTTGTTAAGCAGAAAATCTACTGTTTTAAAAATTAATTTTAACTTGAATCGACTCTTTTTCTATTTTTTCGTTGCTTTTTAATTGTTTGACTCATAGGATTGGGATTTGCTTATATCAGTAGTGATAGATAAGGATAAAGGTTTATTTACATATATACACTAGTTTATGATAAGATGCCTATTAACCTGAAGTACAATACTACACCTTTGGTTAAAATGTTAATGGATAGACACTGGCTTGAAGAAAAAGTTAAAGGTCAACAATTAAAACAGTGTTTTTCTATTAAAAAGGAATATTATATCAGACAAGCATTTTAAAAACATTTGGCTGCTGATCGCACTGGCCCAAGTTGTGTGTAGGCCTACATGCTTTGGTGTGTTATTAAATTTTGTCATCTTGTCCATGTGGTATCCCCTGCGTAAGCGTGAATGAATGACTTTGGTACTTATGTTTTTATTCAGGCGTGTTCCAACTTTTATGGCAATTTGTTTTAGTATTATGCATCGTAAANATATTATATCAGACAAGCATTTTAAAAACATTTGGCTGCTGATCGCACTGGCCCAAGTTGTGTGTAGGCCTACATGCTTTGGTGTGTTATTAAATTTTGTCATCTTGTCCATGTGGTATCCCCTGCGTAAGCGTGAATGAATGACTTTGGTACTTATGTTTTTATTCAGGCGTGTTCCAACTTTTATGGAAATTTGTTTAAGTATTAGGCATCGTAAAAACAGAATTATATCGTAAGTCGAGAACATCATGTACCTTCATACTTCTCTTTAATTTTCAGCTGTGGCAAGATCTACTGATACACGCTAAAAGGGCTTTACCTGACACAGCCACAGGTCCACATAGACTAATGGATGCCATAAAAAAATACACCATGTACCACGAGGATTATTTAGTGTACCCTCCTTGCTACTTTAACCCTTTCCCTTGGGGACAGAATCTAACATACTGCAAGACTCTCAACCGGATGACGGATCAAGAGGTGACTGCATGCAAAGCCCATTATCCGCATGCATACACTATAACATTTCATACTCAGTCCTGGAGAGCTGGAAAGAAAAATCTCATTTTCACTGATTAAAGTTTATATTGTTAGCGCTTTAGTGGACCCTGGGTCACAGAGCACCCCCCTAGACCCCCCCCCCCCAGCGTTTTTATTTTGCAATACTTTCTTATACATGTCAACATACCCCTTAATCTCCATTCTCTCCGCCCCGAATTTTTTAATAAGACTTTCAGTAAATAAATACACTGGTTTTACTACAATGGGGCTTACATCGCTTTAATGTGCACTTGCTTAACTTGGATTCTCAAGCAATATGCTAACCGATATATATATATATATATATATATATATATATATATATATATATATATATATATATATCCAACTGAAAGTAAATGTTTAATGAAACAATTCAGATTATCAAAATTGCAGTTTTTATAATCACGCATCAAAAGGCAATAACGGTATCGGGGAGCGCGGTTTAATAAAACATAATGAATTGAAATATCGTAGTCGTTGGTTTCTATTTCTTATACCCTGTAGATTGATGGTACACTGTAATATTACATCCGATGATTGAGTTTTAGGGTAATTTTTTATCTGCTCCCTCTTTGTTGTCGCACAATGTACGTCAATGTTCTGAGTTAAAGTTCATTAAAATTGAAAATGATATGAAATACCTGTCATATGAATCAAAGACTACCCCTATGGTTGTGGCAACTGTGGCAATAGCTTAAAAGATTTATTTTTGTGACAGTACCGAATATATACCCATACAATATATAAATATGAATATATACCTGTTATTATAGGTTCATCCCTGTCGGCTGACAGTCACCAGTTTTACCTTTAGTTATATAATAACTTATTTCTTACCTGGAAGCAGTTAATGCCAAATCTCGTAGTACCGCTGTGAAAATATGCGAAGCCTTGAGGCCGGAAAAAGTACAATCACTCATTTTCCCATTTCATACCATTTTAACCTTAGATTTTCTTAAATCGCGCAGTGGAATGAAGTGTAGATAGCGTGTATTGTTAGTATTGCGTAAACAGTTCCCGTGAGACTCCAGTTGTCGCTTGTCACGGTTGTAGATAATTGCAATGTGCGAGAGACTTGATTTGGTGTTTAGTTGCTGATGTAGATGAATAGTAAAAATAGAGTAAAGATATGGCGCCAATGATGAACTTTTTAACAAAGTGGATGGCTCATCCATTTGACGAAAACTAATTTTAAGTGACTGTGACTTCTCACCTGGTTACGATGCAGCAGCCTCAAACGATCTTTCTATGATCGTCGCAGTATAATTACTTTGCTATGATCGCCGTTTAAATGAAGCTGAAACTACATGTAGACTCCTCCACCTTGAAAGAAAAGTGATTGAAATTGCTGATAAACAAGCTTATTTTGTCTATTTCGTGTCATTCCTTAACTTCAACGCAAATCTAGAGAAATACAAGCGATAGATATGATAATGTGGCAGACTAGTGGCGAAAGGTTATAGATAATGGTATTTGTCGGTGAAAATTCACAAAATGTACAATGTGGGGAGTCCGGGATTCCTTCGTCGTTTGGGACTAGCAATACATAAATCAAGTGAATGCGCTCATGTCACTAAAATTATTTAAATGATTTATAAACATTAAATTAATAATTATATTATCAATATGAAAATACTACCGATAAAGCAGAGGCTGTATTCAAGGGCCTACCGAGGCCTTCAGTAGTAAAAGCAGTGATTCTTTTGACTACCAGTAAGAAACCACAGCCTACCTTATAGTTTATTTTTCACGCAACAACTATTTAATGTTCATTTGAAAAAGTCGTAGGATGAACCTCCGATAATTTGTACACAAATTAAAAAATTACTATCATATAGGTAAACTTGAGGTCTACATGCAGTGGGCATATACAACTAGTGATGCAGCATTTTACTGATAGAGCACAAAATTAATTTACTATTTTTTTTCAAAGTGCCTGCCGCTCAGAGATATCTGAACGCATCCACTCATTGACCTAACCATCCAGTTCAGCTTATTAAAAAAATGTAAAAATTAACAACGGCTGATGTCTACCACAGCAGTGGAGATGCTTAATTAATCCCAATTGTAAAGCGCGTTTTCGTTTAACAGCACCCTCCGTTACATATGGTACTGGAATTTCACCTCTCTACTACCAGCGCCATGTCTCTGCATGAACGTTGATGTGTTTATAGCAGACGGGTGACTTGTGACACTACATGTATCTACTGAAACTGAAGTCCCTGTTACAGAGAGCTTGTGACCACGCGCTCGGCGAACAAAACTCGGCCCAATCTTACAAAAAGCTAACAATAAACAAATAAATAAAAAGAAATAAAAATAGAAATTAAAAAATAATAAAATAAAATAATAAATTAAATAATCTTTTTAATTTTTTATTATTTTATTTATTATTTATATTATTATTAAATTAATGCAACTTTTTAAATTTTTTATTATTTTTATTTATTATTTTATATTATTATTAAGTTCATTAACATCAATGATACATGATTTTTATGTTCACTATCAAATATTGCCATAACCCGGAGTTTCGACGAAAACCAATCACCAGCTCGCACCGATTTAGGCCTAAAATGAGTGAAACTGACAATTTACACTTGGCCACATCGTGTGCAGAAGGGAATGGGGTGGTGAAAAAAAAAGGCAACAAAAAGGGGAGTATAAATTACTATATTGCAGTGATATTTATGTCATATAAAAAGATACGAGGGAAATCTATATTTCAAAAGTACGTAGGTCTCTAATGTGTCGATTCCTCCTAACCCACAGCCAGATATGCAGTCGAGAAACTTACTCGATCTGTTAATCGCATATAAGTGCAAGCGCAGCCGATAACAAAAGCTCGTATACTTTAAAAAAATTAACAATAAATAAAATAATAAATGAATAAATAAATAAATAAATAAATATTGTCAGTGCTGGTGTTTTGTTGTATCGCATTTGCAAATGTCCCAATTGTTTACGTCTAAATATCTCGCAATACAAAGCTATTTCTGTTCAAACTATATCCTGTTTATCCACAACAAATGTATTGGGTTCCAGCTTCAAATTAATACCCCCCCCCCCCCAAAAAAAAAAAAAAATAAATAAATGCCAATTAATATACTTGGTGTCGACATTTTCTTCTGAAATGTCAGGAAGAATTGGAGGTCTAAATCAGTCATGGTTCTGAATTTTGTTGAGAATAAAGGGAGGGGGCCTGGTAATGACTGGCAGGAGAAATTTTTAATATAAATAAAAAAGAAGGACTGAGGCAGGGTGGGGGATTCCCTTCGCATTTACATCCTTATCCAGCTCCTCTCGTTAAGCTTTTGCACAACCGTGTGCAAGATTGGAATACACTTATATTAACTAATTCTTTTAAGAAATATTGTCATGTGTATTGGTGTCACTGGTATGGTTGCATTTAGACTATTATATAGTCAGCGTATGCGTCTTCATGATGTAGCATGCATATGGTGACTCTGTCTGTGACCATGTGATATAATTGGTGGTTCTCTGAATACTTAACGTTGACTCTCGTGACTTCTAAGTACCTTCACATCCTTTGAAAACTCATCTTCTATCACGTGACCTTTCACTATATAAAATCTGTACGCGCCAATTTCGAGCACTGTGACGGTGGAAAAGCTGAGACTTGTGGCTTGTGTTGGGTTTTCATTTTATACTATTTTATTGGTTTGGAAGTCAGAATAAACTTTGAACCAGCCACCTGAGTTGGGTTAATCATTCCCAGTAACATTTGGTGCCGCGAGCCGAGAAAGCTGAAATTAAAGGTGAGCAAAATTTCTAATTAGTACTACCCAAATCTTTTGGAGAAAAAGCACTGCACGGCGTACACAACGACATGGGACACCTAGGAAAAGACAGAGGACAAGCTATACTAAGAGAGATTCTACTGGCCAGGTATGTGTAATGATCTTGAGCAGTGGATATCTTCGTGCGACAGATGTTTAAAAAGGAAATCCTCAACAAACGTGCGAGCGCCACTGGTGAATATAGAGACATTCAACCACTCGAACTGGTATGTATGGATTATCTGACGTTAGAGATGTCCAAAGGTGGTTTTCAACATATATTAGTCATTACAGACCATTTTACTAAGTATGCAATTGCAGTTCCCACTAAAAATCAGACGGCAAAAACTACTGCAGAAGCTATCTTGAATGGATTTGTTTATCACTACGGTTTCCCGCAAAGGTTACATAGTGATCAGGGTGCAAATTTCGAAAGTATTCTGATAAAAGAAATGTGCAAGTTGAGTGACATAGAGAAATCCAGAACCACAAGTTACCATTCTATGGGAATTGCATTACCGAGAGATTCAACAGAACTCTGCTTGATATGTTAGGTACGTTAGAGATTGATGAAAAGAGTGATTGGAAGTCGCATGTTACTTCTCTTGTTCATGCGTATAACTGTACTGTGCATGATACAACTGGTTTTTCCCCATACTGTCTAATATTTGAGAGACAGCCTAGATTAGCCGTAGATGTGGTGTTTGGTTTATTATCAGGCGAGTGCTACGATACTAATCACTCTGTCCATATTTCTAACTTGAAGAAACGTCTACAAAGATCATACGAGCTGGCAACAAGAAAAACGAGACAAGCACATCAGAAGGTACAGTATGATAAACGTTTGAGAGGATCTGTGTTGGAAGTTGGGGAAAGGATCCTTGTGAAAGTTGTTACATACCAAGGTAGGCACAAAATTGCAGATAAATGGGAAAACGAATCATATATTGTTTTGGCTCAACCAAATAGTGAAATCCCTGTGTTTGTTGTACAGAAAGAAAAATCTGTGTTTCACAGAAATTTATTACTTCCAATTTCTGAGCTTCCTATTTCAAATAATGCAAAAAGACCCGTACCTAGAAAAAACTTCCAAGCGAGACACAAATAAAACGGTAGATGCAGACTGTTCATCAAAGTCCGATACAGAAAGTGGAGACAGTGCAAGTGATGGAAGATTAAGTATAGAGCTTTCGCACCTGCACGTTTAGGCGACCAACTACATTTAGCTATCCGTAACCGTAAAATGACCAACGTTTATTTTTTCGTGATTTCGCAGAAAGACCCGGTTAGCCTTTACGGATAGTCGAATTGCACAGTAGGCTGTTACATGTTTCACGTGCTGTAAGCAGAGACGTTAAATTAGGTCTATTTGGACAGGCTAGGTAATTTTGGCAATTTATGGAGATCCGGCTTACCCCGTTAGAAGATACCTGTTGAGTCCCTTTAGAGAAGCAAATTTGAGTGCCGAAGGAGAATTCAACAGGAGAATGTCCTCTGTGCGGGAATGCGTCGAGTGGGAGTTCGGGAACTTATTGCGAAACTTTGCCTTCCTGGACTTTCGAAAGCATTAAAAAGTTCTGTTGTCTCCTGTAGCCAAGCACTACTTGGTAGGTGGTCTTCTGGTCAACTGCCATACCTGTGTGTATGGCAATCAGACGAGTCGGTACTTTTAACTAGATCCTCCCACCTTGGAGTACTATTTAGCATGAACTGTACACGTGTACATTGTGCGTATGTAAAATTAAAGAGTAAAAACTAAAATTCATACCTCAAGCAAACATTTATCTATATGAAATCTTGAATAAAAAACTGTTTTAACAAACATTCAGTCCATGTGTATCTTGTAGGCAGCAAGAGCCTAGTATGTCGATTCAGTTTTTCTTTTTTTAAACAAAGGCATAACCATCTCCATCATTTGTCTTTCTCTATTTGAGCTTCTCGCTCTTTCTTTTCTAATTCAAAGGGTTCTTTCTCGAAGGCCAACTTGTCTTTCAGGTAACTGACGTAATCTGCTGATGAATCATTACGGCGCTTCTTAAGTGGCGGCATGTTGTCGCAATTTTCAGCTGAAAAAATAAGCGTGTCACCAATTAATGCAGCGTCAGTTTTTTTACTGATATAATAAATATTAATCAATATTTGCTGTTAGAGACAATTTCATGTATAGAAAGATGTAATAGATAGACCCCGAGTCAGCGAGGGTAATGTGGCATACACGAATGCGTAGCACGAGTGGATGTCACATAACCCTCGCTGACGAGGGGTCTATCTTATTTAGACCACGGGTCCATTAGCGGGTTATAACGCATTCATGCCAGACGTGCAGTTATTCGAGTTACACCACGTCTGAGTCTTTTGTTCTTCACTTCCACCGTAGTCTAAGTGCTGTCCTTACTTTTATTTATAATTCATTTATTCAAATACACAAAACAGGACGCCATGTGACTTTCGAAACAAGGCTTCATAAAATTTGCATTAAAAGTCTAGGAGACATGTCCTGTCAACTAATGGAGAAAATCGAGCTACTAGTAGTATCTTACAAAACGGCACTTACCTTGCGGATACCCTGCTTGTTATGCGTCAAGTAGTCTACAGACCACTTATAAATAGAGGCATTTGTACTCATAACAACTGCTCACAAAATGATGACCTAACAGTCTTATAATACAATTTGTCACGCGTGCGGAAGGTCAGTTCTGACTACCTTGTGGTCAGTGAAAAATGCCTTTTTTACCGGTATAACCTATATTTCAATAGTAACAAAAAACATAGACACAAATAACAGAGACAAAATGTTTCACATATATTGCAAAAATAAAATGTCCAATATGATTTTAGCAGAGAAACGATCAATTTCGAAAGGCTTGATTTCATAAAATTATGCTGATTTGTCAAACCGTTTTTCATTGACGGGTAGCAATCTAGCTTCGGATAATGTTCTCTCTAACCGAATGTGTACACGTCACTAGGCAGTAAAATATGATGACCTAAACGTAGTCGTTCGCCCAAACGCACAGGTGCAAAAGCTTTTTTTCTTTTTTTTCCCTCTTAATCAACCTTTGCTCCTCGAGGAGGGAGAAGGTAGAGAAGCAAATGACGTTAGAGAAGTATCTTCAGAGATTAGTGAAGCTAGTGATGTTCAAATGCCAGAGAATATCGTTGTTGACCGACCAACTCCTGCTCCACGGAGGAGTACTAGACAAAGAAAACAGCCAGCGTGAATGACTTCTGGAGAATTTATAAATTACGCGCGAATTGCCGAGTCAGAAGAAAAGACTGACTGGAAAACCAGAGTTAATTAATAGACTTAGTGAGTGACGCAACTTTTAGCGGACATAAAAGCACAATTTGTGAAGAGTTAATTAAACTTATAAAGAATAATTGAAAATGAAATAAATTTGAAATATATTTAGTGCTTTTCAATTATTCAGTTATTCAGTGTGTGTGAATGTCGAGGCAACATTTCAGTTGTGGGGGAGGATGCGACCATGTGATATAATATTGGTTGTTCTCTGAATACTTCTACGTTGACTTTCGTGACTTCTAAGTACCTTCACATCCTTTGACAACTCATCTTCTATCACGTGACATTTCAATATATAAAATCTGTGCGCGCCAATTTCGAGTTCTGTGACGGTGGAAAAGCTGAGACTTGTGGCTTGTGTTGGGTTTTTATTTTATACTATTTTATTGGTTTGGAAGTCGGAATAAACTGAACCAGCCACCTGAGTTGGGTCAATCATTCCAGGTAACATATCTATCTATCTATCTCTATATAGGGGCCTATGCACGTAGACACTATTTTGGCGCGTGAGCGCTGTACTGTTGGCCTATTAGCGGGTACACCGGGTTAGTGCACCTGTTGCTCGCATAATTTAAGCTTGGCGTGTGTGGGTGCAAGATACGTCACTCTTTTGTTCCCGACATCTGCCTTGTTATACAGGCAGTAGTGTTCCGCATCATTTCACATGCCAAACAGGCGTTCAATGTTCTAGCTCTCTGTTTGTAATAAACAGTAAAGTAAACAGAACTAAACAGCGTGCATAATGAATACAAAACTACGTCACACTGGCACACCTCTTTTTCAACCAATCAGCTCGCTCTCCAGATTCTAGGTTATGAAGCTTAATGGCAGCACATCATCATCGTCATTCGTAAAAGATGCTTTTGCGTAGTTATATCAACTGAAAACGACAGGTAAGCAAGGCTGATTCGTCAGTCGAGAGAATAAATGTTCTTATAAGTAAATGTGTCGAGTAGCTTTCGGTTAAATTTGTGGATAAATAATGAAGGCTATAGATATACTAGTAGTGTCAGCCTCGTTGACCTCGTATCGGTCCATTTGCTTAATGCGAAAACCTTGGCTCGAGCGTCGATCTTTAGATTTATGTATGGCATTGGCCAGTGTGATGGACAGAGTTTGGATATTATAAAACACCGATAAAATTCACTGGCCTGGTTTAATCAGATGGAATGTGTGATTGGTATTAGATTAATTTAATAGTCTAGTGGCAACATAAAATTATGAGAAAAACATTGAATTGATCGACCTTCAAGGTCAAGTTGAAGGCTAATGCCTACCGGTGCATGCATCTCACAGTTGGGAAGACACTATATCACCGATTTTATGCTCTTAAAATGAAAATTTTTATAATGATTACGTCTGTGGTTTAAGTCATAAAACTATAGCAACAGATTCAATTACTGAATAAAATATCTGTGGTTGGATGTACAAATTATACAAATGTACAGGTGTCATATGTACTTAGTATACTGATATGTACTGTACTGATGTACAAATCGTGCAAGACAAATGTGTGATGTGGTCATAATTTACAGAGATTGATTCTTTAAGTTTATATTGCTCTGTTCATATTCCTTTTTACATTTTTGTATGAGCAAAATATATGTTCAATATCCACGAACACTAGCTGTATTGTACTTATAGTGAAATCTCTCATTTTCCCCTTTTCACCCTCATCACATTATAAGCAGCATGACTCAGAAATGAGTGCCCTCAATTGGAGACAAGTTTTCAGACCTTTGCTTGCTCTTTACCAAAATTACTGTGTAATAACAGATCCCAGATTTTGCTTTTAGGTGGGGAGAATATGGGTAGAAATTTGGTACTTTTGCAGTAAACCCCGGTATATTTCCCCACCCTGTAACTGTAATTTTTAATACTAATCAAAATTGAGTTAGGCTGTGACTTAGACTAAGGCTTCGTTCACATGCAATGTCTATTTTCTAAATTCTATTTTCTATTTGCGGTATGTCTTATGATCACAGTCTGTGCCCTGAATATCCCGCGGCGTAATTACTGGCAGCGCGAGCCAGTTACTATAAGTTACTATAAGTAACTGGCTCGCGCTGCCAGTAATTACGCGACGGGGTATTCAGGGCACAGACCGTGATCATAAGATAGCGCGAATAGAAAATA
>NW_019773682.1:25373-51697 GCF_001039355.2 Lingula anatina | reverse complement strand
AATAATAATAATAATAATAATGATAAAATAAAAAATAAATAATAAAATAATAAAAATTAAATAAATAAATAAATAATCTTATATCACTTTAGTGTCATCCTTTACTAGAATTCAAAAATTCAAAATGGTGAAAAAAGCACAGTCTGGTTACTATGGTCCATGGCAGATTGGTCATGAACTGCTTCTGATCAATAAAACGCAGCCTTGTTAATGATTAAAATGCATTCCTCAGTTTTTCTTTGTTTTGTTCATTAGTAAAAGTTTGTTAACTTAAGTTAAAACGAATTATTTACTCCGAGATAACTGGATACAACCCTGAGATTCAGAAATATTGGGTCTGTCCATGTACACTTTATTTTAAATGTATTTTCTATTCAAGACAAAGGAAATACAGTGTTGACAAAGGCTATGAACACTCCTTTTTATCATTTGTTCATTAACGTTATGGTTATCTGTCTTACTTGCATGCCTACCTCTATTACAAAACAACGGCAATTTATAACAGTTATATATGAAAACATTTGCCTAGTACAATCATGGTCAAACAAAGTCAGAATATATATAGGGGATTTGAGGCCGAACCCTGCTTCTAGTCTGTAGTACCCCAATTACAAGGATACTTCTGGTGATTAATTAAAATGTGAACCATTCATCCATCTTGGGGGTTAGATGGGATGAAATGACCTTCAAAAATTTGACCAAAATCACAAAATGGCAGTTTGGCGTGACTACTGCGTCATACATTTCTGACCAGTAGGGATTTATAGGAGTCAACCCAGGTGATGGTCTCTCATGTTTTTCATTTTTTTTTTTGTAATTTACATTTTTGTTTTGGATAGAGAAAAATTGCCTAAAGCCCGTGTATAAACATAGAAAACCTATTTCAATTAAAAAAAAAAAAGAAAAAAAAAAAAAAAACACTTTCAATAAGGAAAAAAAGACATGGTATTATTTCCATAATTATCTTTTCCCTGTAGGTTGTTCATCTCGCAGCTAGACAACCTACAAACACCAAGTTGTAAAAACAAACCTATGATTACCAAATTCTAAAAACTGAAAATTTATTTAAAACATTTTACCTCACAGTTAACAAAGAGACATTCTGTGCAGCTGATTTATGAGATGCCACCAGGTATTTCCTTCATTGCCACTACAAACTATACACTGCCATCTATTTCAACACCTTTCAAGGCTTCTGGAGAAAGTCAATGTTTTTTTTCATTTGTTTATTTTTTGTTTCTTTTAGAAATAATAAATAAACATAGAATATAACAAACATGGTAAGACTTCACTAATAAATATGCATATGAAGCAAGTCATCAAATAGGGTGTCATAACTGAAGTAATGTGTAGGGCAATGCATTGACATGTCTTCTTCCATCTGACAGACTGACAGTGATCACTGATGACAATACCAATCCAATCCAACATCTATACCACTATGACCACATACACAGCAGTTCACGTGCCTGGTAGTGACATGTGAACTCAACAAGTCCATGATGTCCATCATCAAATTATGGCACCTAATTAAATTTTGTCCAGTTGTCTGCCAAACCAGATCATACTTTAGGGCCCGTTCCCATAGATACCATAGGTATACATAAATCGATCCAGCTCTGTAGGGACTCAAGCTGAGTGCAGTCAGCTTAACTGTATGACAGTCCTCCTCCTAGCATTAAGATGAATACGCTATTATTACAGCAAAACTGGTGGTTATACCAGATCTTGGAAACAAGAGGAGAAATGTTGTTCATTTAAGCTGGTGGCACTCAGCCAAAGTCCCCACAGAGTTAGATCGAACCACTTAGACTGATGGTGTTTATGGGAATGGGGTCATAATTACCTCTTCTCCACCCATGTGTCCACAAAGAGAACTAAGCTACATTATTACACAGATCTACAAGGAGCCAATAGATTAGAGTGGCATCTTGTGGCAGGTATAAACCTAGCACGCTCCTCGCTAACCATAATACCTGTTATCTTAGAACACCACAATTCATTTAGTTTACCCTAAGAGCAGCTAGGACTATTACATATCTGATGAGATCTTTACACTGATGCTGCCTGCCTCTGCCTGACATCTGTGCTACAAAATGGACAATGAATGAAAGACAGATGCATTTCTTTCTTTTTCTTTCCTTCATTTTTTTTTACAAGAACCACATTTTCATAGAGCCAGAATTGAGGATATATCCTTAGAGTGTCAAGCTAATTTTCAATCAATTTCCTATTCTTTTGCCATTTCATTACTGACCTATCTGTTGCAAATAAAAATTCTTAAAAACAGAAACAAACTATTGCAAGTTAATGCTGACTTTTCTCTGACATTACTATATGGCTGAAAGAAAAGGGTGCATGAAATCGCAGTCTAATGACATGATGCATCAGAGGAGATCCATGAGTCAAGCCTTTGTCCAAGATCACACTTACAGGTCTGATTTAATCATAACAACATCACCATTGCTTTTAATTGATGCCTATGTGATAAAGAAATTAATATGCGATCTAGTAAAGAGGTGTTAATGTTTCACGCATTCAAATTTACATTATCTGCTGTCCTTTGCTTTGGTTAATTAGTTGTCACTGTGTATTCAGAATTAAAACTGCATGTAAATTGACTAAAAAAAACTACCAATTTAAAAGATTAACAAGATGAGAAACCTGCCAGATTATATATTATTACATTAACAGTAAGCATAAGTTAAACAAGAGTTTTAGCTTGACTAAATATTTGGAAACAACTCACCAGCACTCATGATGTCAGCCATTGTCAGTTTGAAACTTTTTTGAAGTTTCACCAATTTTGAAGGCTAAAACATATTATAATATTGGCTGAAAGAAAACTGCTTCCCTACATAATAATAGTAAGTTAAATTGCACAATTCTAAAAAGGCTACCAAGAAAGACAGCCCTCCTTTCAAACTACCCTTTAGCATAGTCATTTGGGTGCTACTATGATGACTACAAAGTAAAGTCCCCAATCAACTATAAAATGTGTCATTTCTCTGTGATATAACATTGTGTCATTGATGAAGGTGAGCAATTACATGAGAGTGACATGACTAGAGTCATTACAGTCAAATTAATATCAATACAATGAATACGATGCCAGCTGCATTGAAAGACACCTTTATTCCAGCTGAAGCTATCTTTTAATATCTTCACCTGAATACATTCATTTTCACAACTTGCTCCTTGTTAAACCTCAAATGCTGTCATTGTTCTTGTTATTTCTTGATGAATCTCTTATAACATGGCAGGCCCCTAGCGGGGGGGGGGGGGGGGTCGGGAAACCCCTCTTTTTGCTGGGAAAAGGTCCTCTCTGGGTAAATTTATCTAGGCACACAAAGATTTCATGGTAAATTGTCCACTTTTTCAGAATAAAGTATAACACTTTTGAAACCGCTGGCTACGGGACTGCATGGCATTTAATTGTGTGTAACTTACTTAATTCTCATAACTTCCTTATTTGTTAAGAAGACAGAGTGGCAAAACCTCCTTCTTTTTGCTACCCCCCTCCCCCTCTTCCCATTAAATCAAGACAAGCAACAAAAATGTCTTGACATAAAAGTATTCCAGCAAATAGTGATGATATATCACTGCATGTTATGTGGCCCTAGGTGTGTCTAGGGAAGGGTAGGTTATTACTGTGGAGAAAGTATGTACTGGAGTTACTCACACATATTAGACATCTCTCTTGTATCAATATTTCATTTTTCAATAATCCTTTTAAAATAAAGTTTATTAATTTCTTAAAACTTTCAAATCATGCTTTCTTTTTAAATGAAAACAATGTCTCTTAAGAAATTAAATTGACCACTTTTGTCCAAATTAAATAATTATTATAAATGTGTGTGTGTGTGTGTGTGTGTGTGTGTGTGGTCAACTATTTCACGTACTTCAGTTTTGAAGGATATTTACATAAAACAATAACATTTAAATTTTGCATTTAGTATATGTACTGACTGATTCCGGATATCAAGTACTAGTAAGGAAGGGGAAAACATCTTCTGTGGGCCCCAGAATGTCATTTCTCCTCCTATATCTTTGAAATGCATTCCCATACATACCATTGGTCTACATAAATTGATTCACAATACACGCGCACGTGCGGGTGTGCTTACGTGCATGCATGCATATCCATAGCTATGTGTATGTGACCCCGAATATCTTCATGTGTAACAGCATTCAGCTTTTCAAAAGTAGTTTTTCATGTAGATAAACCATTAAACTAAATTACAGTAACATACATACTCATAAACATGTTTGTTTTGAACCAGACACGACAGATGTACTTAAACATATGTATACATAGGGGACCAAGCACCACTCCCTTCTTTCCTAAATGAAAAAGAAAAAAAAAATCTCTCTACCTTATACCAAAAAGGGAGAAGATTCAAACATCTGACACGAGGTTAAAAATTACTCAGTACTGAAATTTATGTTCAAACTTGCACTGACTTTTCGGAAATTGTTTTTGAGACAAGAGAGAAAGGGTGAAGTGACATCTTAGATCCACCTGTGGTTTAACACAATCCAGATACAATAATGAATAAAAAGTAATCTGATATACTGTCATTTAACTGACTGCTCAAAATACCATAACAAGACACCAATGGTATTCATATATAACAAGTATATTTCAGTAACAGCCTACCTTTCTTGCTTGAACCTGTGCAACCATTTGGTCTACGATGTTCAGAATCATACTTTCACTTTTCTCTGGCAGGGAGTTTATATTCATAGATGCTGTAACTGATGAATTATAATTTACAAATCTTGTCAACAGTCAATCAAATCAATTTTAGGTCTCTTCATAAATAAGCCTGAACCCATGGATCGACAACAGAGATGTAACGAAAAGTCAACTGAAAATTTCCCCGAGTTTAGGTCACTGGAAGTCTCATGTACAATGGAATCCTTCCTTCCTGTGCTACCAACACATGGTGACTGCCTCAGGTGTCCTTCCAATCTGTACTGTCAGTCAGCTGTCTCTCTTTTAAAATATTTCCTTGAAAAGTGTGTTTTTAAAAATATTTCCTTGAAAAATGTGTTTGTCAACAGCTGACAGACTGAGGCTACTTCAGTGAAGCTGAGTCTGTGCTGAGGATGTTCACAAGATAGAAGAGGTATCTCTCAGAGGACAAGACATGGTCTGTCCCATGTTAACACTACTGTCCTGTGGTTGTGGTTACAACCTCTGTTAACAATGGAGGGAAAGTTCATTGAATCACTTTTCTATGGATAGGCTACCAAAGGGGGGGGGGGGGGTACACAATACCTGGGTTTATGAAAGGTGCTACCATGCTACTGTTTACTACATTTTATTTGTTCACATCTTAAAGATGGATCTTTAAGAAGTTTTGAGTTATTTGGACAGAATTTTGTATGTACACTGCACAAAGTGTCACACTATATGGTAGATGACTTATCAGTCACATCATACTGTTAGAAACATTCTTTTCTTTCATCCATTTAAATTGAGTCATGTCATGTTCATTAATTTTGTAAAATTGTGCTTGAATTACACACACATCCTTATCAACAAAAATTTTTAAAAATGTATATCGAATCATTTTGTCCACTTTAAAACAAGTCAAACACAGACATCCCCTGGTGTCAACCCTCTCCCCATAAATACATGTCATAGCAGGTAAAGTAACAGGAATTTGAATACCCTGTGTATGACATGCGACCTGACACATGCAACCTTCCTGTAGATTTATAAAAACAATATATATAAATCATAACTTAGGACAAGACACAGCATCGAAGTTTTGGTTATCTTTATTCTGATCAGTTGTTTAAGTGTTTTTTATAGCTACTCTCAGTGATTTGGGGGATCTTTATCAATCATTTTATTACTAGTACTGAATTAATTTCAGTGATAAAATACTTAAGTGGTTAAATAAGACTATCAACATCAATTTATCAATCACTTATAACAGTGATTACCAAAAGGAAAATTAAAAATTAAATCAAATTAAAAAAAAAAAAAACGCTTTTAGGGCTTTTTGCATAGAATTTTCCAAAATAATCCACAAGAAAGCTTGAATTATTTCTATCTGTGTTAGGGTGTACAGATCTTTCTATAGTGCTGGTCTATGCATCACTACGAGAAAATCTGCCACTTGCACCTTTGCACACCATAAACAAAAGGAATTTCCGGAAACCCACATAACTACCAATAAAAAAAACTCATTCCAAGAATTAAAGATTAGATAATGCTGTGGTGATATTAGGTGTTGATTTAATGTCAAATGATTCACTTTAAGTATTTCATTACCCATCAACAGTCATTAAGTCCAGTGGTAAGAAACAGTACACTTGTATCCTTGTAAGGTCACATGCTTTTGTAATGACGTGCCACATGAGACGACATGAACCTGTAACAGGGCTAATTATGGTGATGAAAAACTTATGCAAATCTTCAACATTTCATTGATTAATACTTGCAACTTTGGGCAAGTGCGAGGGCACTGCAGAATATCTTGTTTTTTACTTCGAAGCTGCCAAGTGAACCCCACTATTGTAGAATGCTTGTTTGCAGTTACTGTTAGTATAACATATTGTTTTTATTATGGATAAGACAATCCTAGTTTAAAATGTTGCAAAAATCAGATGTGTGCAATATAAGCTTTCACACAATCACCTGGTAGGGCTTTTTCAAAAGAAGCATTTTCAAAATTTATTTCATACTTTCTGCCAGAACACTCGCAGTACTACATTCTCAAAATGTTCTCAATTTTCAGTTTGCTCATCCACTTTTACATTCACCCAGGCCTGAGGGTTAGATAAATATAATTTCACCAGCTGGACTTCATGAGTACCTGGGTGGCTACAAACTATCCAATCATCTCTAAAACATCTGAAGTTTAGAAATTTAAAATTATCTTTTGTAATCTACCACAATCATAAAAATATCTTTCATCACTGACAACTGAATCTGTGCTTATCAATGCATAAATATGCCAATGCACTTAAAACCAAAAACAACTTAGATTTGCAACACCTGACTAGGAAATTCATCCTCAGGGGAAAATACTTTTTTATAAAGCTAATTTCTGTCATACAGCTTTAATATCAAAATCTTTCACAAATTTTCCATTGACATAAAGTAATCAAGTACATTATTCTATTACACCTTTACTCCAATCTATATGGAAGTTTGACCACAGTGCAGTGGACATGAGAACAGCAGACTAGATAATAGGGCAGCAAGCAGTTCATCATGTCCTCAAATGATAACCTCTGACTCACAGGACAAGAGGAATGTTGTAGTTGTGACAATGTCAGCATCAGAAAACATGGACACAATCAAGGGATGATAATGTCAAGGATCAACTTGATATTTTACCCCTCTTGATAAAAAAAATGAACAAATATTTTAAAGTTTCTTCTGGGAATGTCACATTTTCCTAAAGCTGGGGCTTATTTTCTTAAGCATAACCGTGTGCATAAGTCTACTGTATTGAACCTAGCTTCATCCTAGCATATTTTAAATCACCTAATCTACAGACTAACAAAATATGGAGCATCCCTTTGAAAAATCTTATCAGTTACCAAGTGATATACTTAGTGACCTACAGTACAGGTGAATCTACATTTGCCAATTTATCATCATTGTCAGTTTATGAACTGTGTCATGAACCCCAAAGCAGCCTTACCAGCTTTGTGGCTTCTGCCTTAAAAACTGTGTGGTTTATACCCCATTCACACTACAGTTGCAAAAATGCGCATTTCTATAATCCGAATTTTTCGTAAGGAATTCGATTCGGTATTGCGTTCACACACGCTAAGCGAATCCGAATTACACGTTGAAAATTTCAGGTTTAACTTCCTGTTTTGAACACTTGCGCATGCGCCGCACAGGAAATCTTAAAATACCAACAAAAAATTTGTGACGACAAATGCAACTCTAAAGACATTCCAGCATTCTTGAGAAGTATAAGATGGCAAAATAAGTTTGTTTCCTCATGTTGTAGTGAGTGGTGACCTCCAAATACGTTTGGTGCAATCGCTAAAGTAATAAACAAGCGTTCATAGATACCCGCACTTATCTGCACACATGCGCAGTTAGATCTGTACAGGTGTCGATTCTGGTAAGTTATCCGGATCGCGCTTAGAAATCCACCTCGCTTGCAGGATTTTGAAAATGCGCATTACAAAAATCCTCTTGCGTTCACACTACTGCATTTATTCAAATTGTGACCTAATTCGCAATTTATCCGGATAACTGAGCGTAGTGTGAACGGGGTAATAGATTCACAATAAATTAAAGAAATTGCTTATAGTCACTGAGTATAGTTCTGATTATGGCACAAAGTTATTTATAAGCAGTTGCACTTTCAGAGCCTGGAAAAAGATCAAGAGGGGTAAACCAAAGAAAAATGCACCCAAAAGAACTTTTAAAAAGATTAATAACTTTTCCATCTTAAGAATTTTCATAATTGCATTTTGAAATAAAAAAGCCTCTAAGAATAATGAGAAAGAGAGGAGGGGAAAGAGAAGAGGGGGGTTAATAACTAAGGAAATCTGTAAACCATTGTTCTTGCTCACCTCAAGTCCACCATCGTGATACCTTAGATGATCACTAGTGAGAATGAACCAGCGACTGCGATAGTTTTCTGACGTGAATCTGCTACGTAGCTGTGCACGCTTGATCATAAAGTCCTTCTTGACTATGTAGTCATTAAAGGCAGCCATGTTGGGTTCTTTCTCTTTCAGTTTCATACATGCATATACATTTCAGACGTGCAGTCCAGACTTCAACAAGCTGAAATGGTGTCTCGCAGAAAATTTCCCTCAGCCCTGGCTGCAAACCTGAGCTCTCTCTACTGCAGAAGATAGGGAAGACATTCTATCTTCTTAACTGACCTGAAGAGAAATAACAGGACGCAATTAGCGATATGATTATTGGCATTATCCAGTGCAAGTTTTCAGCCAGTTCAACATCTGTAAATATTTATGGTTAACAAAACCAGAAATGCAAGTCAAAGTTGAAGTGAATCAGGCTTCCTAAGACCCCATTCCCATACCAAGATTGATCTAGCAGGATCGACCCATCTCTGGGAGGATTCTCACTAAATTGCACTTAGCTAAGCAGCTTAAATGTCTGGCATACCTACTGAACCTGCTTAACTATACTAGTAGTTAATCACCCCCTAACAGCTTCAGGGGGCATGCCAGACATCACAGCCTCTTCATTTGGTTGCAATTTAGCGAGAAACCCCTCGGAGATGGGTAGAATCTGCTAGATTGACCTAGGTATGGCAACGGGGTCTATAATATATCTAGTTAGGAAAATGGAGTTGATTATTCAGTTTCTTTATAACACACATTGTTGCATTAGAAAACAGAGTTTTATAAGTTGGTCTTAAGTTTTAATTTCAAGACATGACATATTAGCACAGTGACAATCATGTGCAATGAAAATAAACTTTCATAGAATTTTATCACTTTCACATTCATTTTTTAATAGATTCAACCGCAATAGTGATGGAACTTGGTGCAATGCTTAGATGAAAATCAGAACTTCACTGTATGGAATTCTATTATAGTGCTGTATCATTTGTTAATGTGATTATTTTGGTTATAAGATCATTACAGACTGCATGATACAACATTGGCAGTTTCCTAGAAATACTCTTAGGTCAGATAATCCAGTTTAAATGTCCTTCCCGCTTACTACAACTTTCGTGCCCGCTCGGCTGACAGTTATTTAGCGTGAACCCCCAGGGAGTTAGGTTGATCTAATTGGATCGATCTAACCTCTGGGAATGGGGTTTTTAGCTACAGATAACATGTGCATTTTTAATGAATGATACCCCATACTGAATCATGATCTCTCTCTCTCTCTCTCTCTCTCTCTCTCTCTCTCTTTTGCATAAAATACAGCAAATATCTCAGTTCAAATGAAAGTAGATTAATAGCAACTAATTGAGTTTTGATTTCATTTGTACACAAGCCTCTGTCAATAATTTTCAGGTTAAACCACAGGAAGGAGGACACTGATTGCTGCAGAGTATTTCAAGTTATTAGTTACTAGTACGTAACCACTGCAATTAGCTGGAATAAAACAAGAAAGCGAAAGACATCCAAGGAAAATGTCCCAGTTTCTTGCATCCGTCCTCCTGTATGCATAACACTGATTGCCACAGCATTGAAGTGATAGTATTCAGAACCAGTTATCTACCTTAGATATCTCAGTGTGTTAAAGAGGGGCTTTAGAAGTCGTGCGTCTCCCATCCTCACCTCAGGAGGTTCTAGTTTACTGTACGGCCCCATTCATAATAGAGGACTAAGTAGTCTGAGGATCAAATATGGTCGACCCACCTGAAATTTTCCCAATGGGATATCTATTCAGTGTCTATTAGCTGATAAGACGGCAAGCTTTGTAGTGGGTCGCCATATTTGACCCTCGGACTAGTAAGTCCCCTATTCTGAATGGGGCCTATGTTACCTGAGAATTTCCCATTCTTTAAAATCAGCCACTTAGTTGATTATGTAGTGTGTTGCCCATATTGCCCAACTTGCTATAAAAATGAACTAGCCATGGTATCTCCACCACCAAGGTGGACAAAAAAATTAAAAGGAGCAGTCAAGAATATTTTCCTATTGGTGCAAGTACTGTATGGCATTTAAGAACTAAGAATTCCTGCTTGATTTGACTTAATAAAGCACTGTAGCTTTGCTCCTCTAACAAAGTCCATATAAACTCCCAACAGTATAATCAGTTAGGAACTTACATATTGTGAAGAAAATCAAATTTATTCACTTGAAACTGACTCGAGCTGGTGTTGAAATTCTACCAATATATAATAGGAACCAGTATTTACACAGTAAAACATCTTCCAGTAACTTAACACTACAGCAGAAACCTGAATACTGCAGAGTTGTCTGTATTGATCTGCTGCATGGGACAAAAAGCAGGTGCCCAAAAGCAGCACAACAAAACCCCCCTGAGAGCACCTGTCTGACCTATAGATACTAGTACCTTCCAGCTTGTGAAATCCTGGCCTCCAGTACCAGATCACTCATCTGGTCCCTTAGGGACCATTCCCAGACCCTATCATATTAACTTTGGATCGAACTATCTCCAAGGTGATTCTCACTCAATTGCAATTGACTTAGGCGGCTTAGATGTCGGCCAGGCCTTCTGAAGCTGATATCGGTAATTAACTATTGTTTAGCAGCTTTAGTAGGTATCCCAGACATCTAAACCACTTGAGCTGAAAGCAATTTAGCGAGAAATCCCATGGAGATGAAGCGATCTTGTTAGATTAATCTAGGGATGGGAACCCAGTCTTACACCACATTCATTTCTTGTTACAGTCCAACAAACATCATGATTTGCAGTGCCGATGCCTGACTGATAGAATTCCTGTGTAATTCATGTCACATGTTATATAGCATTATTTTTGCGTGTTCTTTTACCATGCATTAAATGCAGGATTACTGGGTAAATTTATACATACAAGGCATTCTGCTACTCTAAAGCACTGACAAAAGTTCTTTCTAACATGTGAACATCTCCATTCAACATGTACAAAACAATTATAATTTTAGTTCTGTATCTTTAGATTCTTGATTGGCTTATTATTTAGATGCCACATTTAAGGAGAAAATCTTAATGCTCTTTTCAAATATATGACTAAGATAAATAACATTAATCTAAAATCAACTAAATAAGGCCTACCCTATTATTATATGTGTCCTAGCTTAAACACACAATTAATATTTCAGAGATGATCAGATTAATTCTCACAGATCTAACTAATATTTCAGATTTTAATGCAAGGACTTTGTAGAAGAATCTCGAAACATCAAAATTTTCCCACACACACTTCCCTACCCCTACACACACATAAAAGAAACAAAAATACACAGGAGTACTGCATACTATTTGTTCACATTATGCTACATGTAGTTAAGACAAACAAATCTTTGTTCAGTCTTTCTATTATGAGCATTTGTTAATCTATAACAAATTCTCCAATTCACTAGGCAATATAACAAGCCTATATGACAGGTGTGTTTCATGTCCAAAATACAGATCACTTCCCTGTTTACCTGTCATTGGCCAGCAATAAACTCTTATTACCTTACACACTGATATCTCAGGCAGGATATACGGAAGTATATTAGATCAAACCTGATGACAGATCAACAGCATAGCTTCATTTAATATGGAATTAAAGACAAAAGGTGACTGGTAGATTTGTAAAAGGAAACAAATATATTTACAAATGTAATATTAACACAATCAGTGCAGAGACTATCGCATTGGCAAAGTTTCTTCAAATTCTTTTGAGAAAATAAATAATACTGCATCCCTTGCTCAGTTGTACGCAAAAAAATGAATGATATGTATATTGCAAATGGTTTTAGGAGATATGTATATAAGCGTATTTAGAGCAATCAGAGTGCTATCTTGTCAATGCTTATTGTATATTTTCATCAGTTCTACCTGATGCCTAAGTATGAAATAAAACATATGCTGATTGAAGAATGCTCACGCTTACCATGAAAAGGCATGGACTTTTGATTTTGATTTAAATACTAAGCTGAAATTCAAATGACAAACAGTTTTCTTTTCAGAGCAACTCCTTTCTCATATCTCACCAAATGATAAATTGATGTATTAAGACTTCAGTATCTATAATCATATTGTAAATGCACAGATTAAATTCTGTGAAATCCAAAAGGAAAGTTAAATTAAACATGTCAACACTGTTAAAACTTCATTATAAAAAAATATAATACAGACATTTAAGGATAACATACCTGAGTTGAATACTATTTCACACAATCCATATATCAGCATTTTACTTGAATCTCTGAAGCAACTTTAAATAGACAGCTATTCAGATTACTTTTTTTAGCTATAAATTATTAAGATGTTAAAACAAATACCCTTGTCTTGCTAACAAGAACATGAATGGATGCTCAGAAAAAAATTCAAAATATATTGGAATAAAATAAATGAATCTAGAATCAACCAAAATGGGTAAGTACAAAGAGAGGGGGTCACAAAAATGATTTTCAAGTTACACTAGCCAAGTATGGGGTAGTGCCAATTGCTGGTTTCACACCGAAAAAAATTATCTTCAAAAATGTAACTTATAAGTCAGAATATATATATCTCAAAGTTACCCTCTACCAAGGCGACAGATTGATTTTTCACAAGATATTCACAGATATATCTTTAGATAAAAAGACGCTCATTTGATTCTCTGTCTGGCTTTTGGAAAGTCACCTGTGATATCTGCCACCCTGGTAGAGGATAGCTCAAAGTTGTGTTATGAACTTCTAATAATTATTTTGGTGTCCCTTTTGAAAATAATTCTGAAAAAGGGGACATTTAACTTTGAAGTTATAAAAAATCAGGAGAATACATGGGATGTACCTACTTAGCATACTTATTTTGGTAGGACACATATAGGTAAACCAAAAAAAAAAGAAAATTCACTTCCTGGTTAAAAGTTATAAATACTACAAAGCATGCAGTTTTTTTAACCTTTTTGTCAAATATATCAATTTCGCAGGTAAACACCCAATAGTCTTGATCCAATAAACATTATTTCTTTGAGTTATTCTGTATCTTTTTCATTATCTAGGCTCATGCTTGTGACATTATTATTATCAGGGGACAGCTCACAAGTACTCATACATGTCTTTTGTTTTTGTTTTTTCATTACATCCCAAATATGGCATACCAAGAAAAGCCAACAACAGTACAGTTTTCACTTAAATGGGATAAGATACTGTGGTTGTATTTTTCCACTTTCCACAACAGGTTTAAATAAAATAGCATTTATTTTATTCAAATCACTAACTTGAATGATTTAACATGAGCAATGTCCCTAAGACTTCCAACGATTTGTTGACATATTGGTGTATGCTTGCATTCAATCTAAAACTATTTAAGACTGTTTTATAGTTTTTTTTACAAAATAATTTCTTCAGAGGTTTTGAGAAACTTGTGTTGGTAGTTCACAAAAGCTGGACATACATGAAAAAAAAAACTGTTGGTGAATTCATAAAACTCATCTATCTATCGAACAAAAATGATTTTTAAATGTTCGAGGTGTTTGGAATTAAGTAAAGATCCCTTGACTAAGGACTGCAACCAGTCATTTATGTCAAAATTACACACGCCATCAGCAGACAATATATAACCTCAAGAAATGAGATAAAAGTGCCCTTTATCTCAAACTCTTATCAACTTTATGTTCACTTTTGGATATCCATGTAACTGTTTAACTAACCCAGCTTTATCTATATACTATATATTAGTATCCTGTAGGCAACAAAAATGACCCTTTAAAACATTTACCTTCTACATTCTGTGCCATTGACATCAGAATTTTTTCTGACAGTAAAAATTGGCATATTTAGTGAAACCTGATCTCTAAGCATTTTATTATTTTATTGTATGTAAACTACATAAGTGGCTTGGAAACTGTTATTATGCCAAAGTTCATAAGACTAGTAGCTCACACCATGACTTAATCATTTGTCACAGAAGTTAAACCAGCACTCTTCCATACACATAACACTATACCATATTTTCTCCAACTATGGTGAAATCTATCACAGAAAAAGTCACTAGACACCACTTTGCATTTACTCACTCACTCACTCTGGGGTAATTTTGTTTTACATTCATATAGCTAAAAAAATTTTAAAGTCAAGATTTTGAGCGAAAATGATAAAAATGAGAATTTTTTTTCATTTACTTTGACTTCAATTCAAGCCTTTTAATATAAAAAAATAAGATCTAAATACTTCATCTGGGCTGCTCTTGTGTGATTCTGCACATAACTGTACAAATACATTAACCTATACAGATAAAACATGGGGAATGTTTGTTAGAAAAAAAAGGAGAAAAACAAACATGCCCCCTTACAACATCCTGGTAATACACTGACAGTATATTACTGTACAAGATCCTCACTTGCAGTACATTACGTGATCCTCACTGACAGTATATAATATGATCCTCATTGGCAGTACATTACGTGATCCTCACTGGCAGTATATTATATGATCCTCATTGGCAGTATATTATATGATCCTCATTGGCAGTACATTACGTGATCTTGATTAGCAGTATATTACTAGAACATGCTCCTATCTGGCAGTACACTATAAGATCCTCACTGGCAGTACATTGCATGATCCTCACTGGCAGTACATTACATGATCCTCACTGGCAGTACATAACATGATCCTCACTGGCAGTACATTACATGATCCTCACTGGCAGTACATAACATGATCCTCACTGGCAGTACATTACATGATCCTCACTGGCAGTACATTACATGATTCTCACTGGTAGTACATAACATGATCCTCACTGGCAGTACATTATATGATCCTCACTGGCAGTACATTACATGATCTTGACTGGCAATACATTACTAGTACATGCTCCTCACTGGCAGTTCACTATAAGATCCTCACTGGTAGCTAGTACATTACGTGATCCTCACTGGCAGTACATAACATGGTCCTCACTGGCAGTACATAACATGATCCTCATTGGCAGTACATAACATGATCCTCACTGGCAGTACATAACATGATCCTCATTGGCAGTACATAACATGATCCTCATTGGCAGTACATTACATGATCCTCATTGGCTGTACATTACATGATCCTCATTGGCAGTATATTACATGATCCTCACTGGCAGTACATAATATGATCCTCACTGACAGTACATAACGTGATCCTCACTGGCAGTACATAACATGATCCTCACTCGCAATACTTTACATTATCCTCACTTGCAGTATATTACATAATCTTCCCAGGCAGCACATACTGGTAACATATCAACAGACGTGTGGTTATATCTGCAATAACAAATCCTGGACCACTTCCTCCCTCTAAGAGGTATACTATAAGGGATTTTGATGCCAAATCTTGTTGCAGTGGAGAAAAAGCAATTTCCTTCTTCTGATGAAACACTGCTCCCCCCCCCCCCTCTGACTTGCATTTGGATATGTTTCGTACCATTTCAGATTTAAATTTAACTTTTATGTTGAAAAGGTATCTATTAAGACTGCAACGCCTTTACACTTTAGAAGAAACATTGACGTGAGAGAGAGAGAGAGAGAGACCTATATCTGATGAGATCACACACATACACAAACACAGATGCGCCTTTACACTTTAGAAGAAACATTGACGTAAGAGAGAGAGAGAGAGAGACCTATATCTGATGAGATCACACACATACACAAACACAGACAGACACACACTCACACACATTCATTCATTTTTTTCTTTTTTTTGTGGGGGGGGGGGGGGGCATAGCATATAGCAATTGGCAAAAGAACCTTGTTTAATAATATAGAATGGACTGCCCACAAAACTAATATTCTAACACATCCAAATATCATCTTATTACCTCTATTTTGAATATTTAACATAAACAAATAACATAGGTTTTGTAAGAAAAAATATCCAACTATACAGTCAATGCCTAATAACCTGAGGGATCTGCATGAGTAAACAGTTGGTTCGCTTCTGTTTCCCCATTCTTTTAAAAAGTGTTCAATATAATGGACTAATATGGCAATTATTGCATGTTACTCACCAGTGATTTCAAAATATACTGTATATTGATATAATACATATGAAAATCAAACTAATAACGGCTTTTTTCTTTACGATAAAAAGACATAATACCGTTTTACTTGTGTCGAACTATTGTAAATCATTGTATAACTAGACTATCCTACAGAAGCGGTTAACACAAAAAAACGTCATAATTACTAGACATCCTACAGCGGCAGAATTAGGGAACGTCCTACTTTTTAGTGTTATTTTTGTACACATTAACAAACTGCACTCCAAATAAAACACACACAGACAGTTTCATTTGAATTACGTAAAGAACTATTATATCTTTAAGGGTCTTACCTGAACATAAATTACTTTTATCGGCGAATTTAATAAGTTGTAAGACTCATCCATGCAATGCGGAAGTTATGTTATTACGATAGAATTCTGGGAATGTGGTGATTCTTTTCAAACATGCGCATTAGCGGTTTGACCTGCTTTACCTGTTGCACCGATGTTAACAGTTATTCAGTGACTTAATTATTGAATGCCCAACTTTGAAATATGGGAAAACGTTAGAGTCCATCATTTCTGTAAATTTTACGTAGACGGATCGTACTTGCACGTGGCGTATTCCAGTACACGTTGCCTTACCCGTGCGCCTAGGGATCTACAATTAATTGTTTTTTCTTCATTCGTTTTTTTTGTGTGTTTTTTGTTTTTAGAAAAGCGCATAGCACTACAATCAGCTTATAAAGTTTAATACGTTTCCGCTCTCGGGCTTTGTACTCTGAACGCTCTCGATTTCTAACCATCTGTAGCTTAATAACTTTAATTAATTATCTCTCCCTCCAAAAATAATATAATAATATTAATTAAATGCAGTTATTGTAATGAAGCATTTTAATTAGAATTATAATTAATTTTGGGATGTCTGTGTGAATAAATAACTGTGTAAGTGATTAATAAGGCTTCTCAGCTTTACACCAGCCTGGCCAATGCTAATTTGCCTGAATGTCTAAAGGACAAAGAGAAAGGAAAGTGAAAGTGACCCTGTCTTGAATTAGGGAAAACACTGGGGAAAACGTGCTCAAGACCACTACATTTACATTATATCCATCCGTCACATGAATTAACTTTTTAATTTGAGTTCGAATAAGAACATTAAATTCACATTATTTACATCTGTTATACGAAATTTCAAATTCGAATTCGAATCGACTTAGACAAAGACTATAATTATATTAGATTCCTTCATTTAGATTAAAAAAACTCAAGACTTTTTACAAACAAATAAATGCACATTAGCCAGCTGTCTCGCTGTTTTTCCATTTTCAATGACCATATTTATTACGATTTACGAACATTGCTTTTTGTGTTCATTTTGCCTCCCCCGTTAAAAAAAATTATATTAAAATACTCACTTAAGAACTGTGAGAGGCAGGGTGGGGCGAGGGCAGGTAATAGACCACTATGATTGGTTGTGTACTGAAATGACGTATGCAGCCTTCGCTTACGACCTTGACCTACATAGGTGCGCATGCTTGCTTGGTTGCAAAATAAAAACAATCCGACGACGTAACACTAGAGCTGGTTAAAAAGGTATGTTTATGGACTGTTTAGAAAAGTTGTGCCGTACAAAAAGAGTATCTATGACTCTGGTGTTGTGTGCATGTGTATTTTGCATTTTGAGACGATGTTCGAAGGAGTTTTAACGAGAATATACTCATGCCTGAAACTGACATATGAAATGGACTTTGGACTGCGGTAATGTAATGATAATTATGTGATACGGACTTTGGACCAACAAAGAAAAAATCTCGTAAATATATATAGATAAACATTGATATGTATACATATTTTTGCTATTAATGCAGCGGATTTAATTTGTTCACATGCATCCCTGTGTGATCGTGCATTAACAAAAAATAAACATATTTATAGTGGATTGAAATCGAGAAGGGAATTTAAGATCGGGGAAAGAGTAAAAAAAATAAAAAATAAAGGTACGTAATTGCAGTGTACCACCCAGTCACTCTTATTTTAAATGTTTATCAAAATTAGGCGACTTCGTGACTTCAATCTGTGTTCGTGCTATTTAATTTAGAAATTTGCTGATATTTTTTTTCTTGTGTATTAAACAGTAATATGCACTTTTAACACTGAGCAAATCTTCACCCCATGCAGTAACAGTCCTGGCTCTCACTAAATTTGGATGGCATCAAGGTTTATGTTAATGCATCTTTAATTTTTATATGAACTTCCAAACTAATTTTTTGGAATGGTGGAGACATTGCTCAAAGTAATCACACAAATAAATTTGAGAAAGATATTAAATATATGGTGGGGGGGGGGGGGGGAAATACTGGAAAAGTGCCAAAAAATGTTCTCAATTTTTGCTTTTGTTACCCTTTAATTAGTTTGAATTCAATAAAAAAAATTCAAAATAAAATTTACATGTTTTTTCCCTTGCAGATCATCATGCTGGCCCAGGAAGGTCCTGCTACTGCTACAGAGTCTAGTCCTCCACAGAAGGCAGTACGCCTGGTAGACTCCGTGAGAAAGGCAGCATGGATCATAGGCTCAGCTCTCATTACTTTTGCTGCTTTTAGGAATTCTGTGACTTGGTAAGATTATTGTTACTCTACCAATCTTGTAGAACTGGATGATGGACTGAGTTATAGTTACTACTACAATTCACATGGTGACTTGGTCTAAACCTTCAGGAATTGCTTCTGCTGCAGTAATAGAAGGACATTTGATTCCAAAGTTCTGAAAATGATTTCCTTTTCACCCAAAGTGTGGAGTGTACCTAAAAGTAGATTTTTTGCCCCAGCTAGTTTTTGCCATGTCTGACCTATGTTATTTTTAAAAAGTTAAAAAGAATTAGTTAAATTGGCAGTACTGTTATATACTGCAGTTCTGTTTTTATACTGCATTCAGTCTTTGACTTTATATTTATATTCAGTTTTTGACATTGTATTTATTTTTTAGGCATTTACAACAAGTGTGGGGTGCATCAGGAGATTTTTGGCAAAGACAGTGGGAGAAAATATACAATTTCTGTGATGGAAATGAGTTTGTCATAGGAGTAATCGGTAGGCTATATTATTTGCTTGTTTGTTAATAAGAGAAAATGACTATTAAATTCCTGAGATAAATATGTATTGCCAACTTTAACTTCAACATACACATTTGTCAGTGGCCAGGTATGTTATAGTACAGCATCATATGATGACCTTAACAATATGGTGAAATTAAAAGGGAAACGCTTAGGCTAAGATCTTCAAAAAGTTTACAGTATCAATACTTGAAAGCCAGTACTGGAGTGACATTCAATATCGAAATACTATCTATATATAACGGCATTTAAGGGAACTCAATCTTTTATTAGCTGCAAGTTTCCACGTCTCATATCTGTTTTAAATCCTTTAAAATTTTTTTTCTCAAATTTTTATCATTTGCAGGTGCTAATTTGCTTGCCTTGGTAGTATTCTGGACATTCAATGCATTGTTCCTGCTAGTGGATGTTACAGGGTTTCCACAGAGTGTGCTCAAGTATAAGATACAGCCAGATGCTAACGTCCCTGTAAGTAGTCATAGGACCCACTCCCGTAGACACTATCGATCTATGTAGATCAATCTCACTCTGTGGGGACTTCTGCTGAGTGCAAACAGCTTAACTGACTAACATGCCTCCTCCTGGGTTTTAAGTACAGTAGAAAACAGAAAAGCTGTGTGTTTATCCTGATATGTTTGAAAACAAGAGGAGGCGTGTCATTCAATTAAGCTGATTGCACTCAGCAAGAGTCCCTGCAGAGTTGGATCAATCTACATTGACCAATGTTGTCTCTGGGAATGAGATCGTAAAGAATTGATGTGACCTGGTTTGTTAAGGTCTGCTTGATGCCATGTACCTGTTTTAATAAATGACATTCACATTAGAATACCTTATAAATTTGTTCAAACTGTTTACTTAAATATATGTTAATTGAATGAATTTTCTATATTTTATCCTGTAACATGTGCAGTCAGTTCCTTAGATTCTCGAGACTGAGAAATTTAAGGCAGGGCACAGCTAGTTACTAACACAACCTTTGCCCAGCTTCCCTAAATTATTGTTTTACATTCACACACACACACACCAACACACACACACACACACACATGTGAAAAATATTCTAATCAAAGGTTCTGCCTTACATCAGGTGGACCGCAAAAAGCTGAAGAATGCAGTGCTCACAGTATTGTTCAACCAGATGGTGATTGGACTCCCAGTTTGTGCTCTGTGGTTTGTGGTGATGAGATGGAGAGGTTGTCAGTACACGCCTGAAAGTCTTCCAACGTTTCAGTGGGTGCTTCTGGAATTACTGGTGTTTTCACTGGCGGAGGAGTTTTTCTTTTATTACTCACACAGGTAAGGCTGCATTGTATTGGATTATTTAAAAAATCAAAGATTTATGATAAAAGAATTAACAGTAATACCTGTCATGATTTATAAAATGAAATACCTTCTTTAAGAAAAAAGAGAAATTTCACTGTTTCACCCCCCTCATTATTAACTAGAGGAAAAATGTTTAATGAATTCCACTGCTATGTAAAATTAATAATATACATAAATATTTGAACAACATAAGATATTGTGAGAAACTAAAACTTCAGTCAGATGAACATTTATTATAAGCAGTAGGGGGCTCGCTGTTGAAAATACATTAGAACATTCATAACTTAAAACTTGTGTAATTATGTGTTCAATATCCAGGACCTTTCATCACCCCCGCATTTACCGCCTGATCCACAAGCGTCACCATGAGTGGACTGCCCCCATAGGGATCATAGCACTGTACGCCCACCCCATTGAACACATCTTCAGTAACATGTTACCAGTGTTCATGGGGCCGACCATCATGGGATCCCACATGGCCACTTCTTACCTGTGGCTTGTCCTGGCACTGTTGTCAACCACTGTGTCACACTGTGGATACCACCTGCCCTTCCTACCCTCACCTGAGGCACATGACTTTCACCACTTCAAGTATGTATCTTTGTGAAGATGTCACAGTATTTTACAAGACTTTTTTTCAAACAGATATTGTGTGAAATGTCATATAAGTTATGTGCACAAGAATGTGAGACAGTGGTAGTAGTCTTGAACCTCATTCATGACCTATACTCAGTGTATATGTACTCAGGGTTGGCAATGCTGTATTTCTGAAACATTGCAGAGTTGTGAACCCAGAGAAACAAATGTGAACTGAAAAGACCATTTGGAATGTGACTATTTGGAATGTGACTATTTTGCATATATTTATTTATAATTTTTTATAGGTTCACCAACAACTTTGGAGTTCTTGGTGTTTTGGATCGTCTTCATGGCACAGATAACCATTTCCGTGCTTCAAAAGCTTACGAGCGCCATGTTTTGCTCCTCAGCTTGACTCCGATGAGAGAAACTATCCCAGATGTGGTCAAAGGGAAGAAGATGTGAGGGTGGTTCTCTCTCTTAAATTTCTACTTTCTTGCTAAAAGAACTAGGTGTCATTTAGGACATATAACTGTATACATGTAGCTTCATTACAATTCAGCTGACATCTTTTAGACTTCCTATTTGTTGTTCAAAACAAGGTATGTATATGCATACTCTTGTTGGCAATGAATGATTGAACAACGACAGAATCTCTCTTCCTCTTTGTTTTATATTATGTTATATTATGTTTGATGCTTCAACACAGTTTGGTGTTTTGGTTTACTTTTTGCACCATGACACATAAAGGTTTTCATTTTTAGTCTCTGAACTGTAATTGCCAGTACTACAACATCAACAACAGACACCTAAGAGGAAAAAATTATTATGCAAAAATACATACAAAAACAAACACCAAAAACTCAATAACTTTCATAAAGATAATCCATTTATGTTAATTTCCAAATTAAACACAAATTCTTCAGAGGAAGCTCCCTAATGAAATATAAGAAAAATAAATTGTAAAGGCTACAATTGGCATGTGTGGGTGGATATTGTATGTTTGTCAAAAAGATTCTGTGACACTGAACCATTTCTTATATGATTAAGATGCCAAATTTTGGTTTCACATAGGTTTATCTTAAAATCAGCACATTATGTCGTATATTTTTGGCTACATTTGTTTAGCATAATCTTTTATACGATTTTTAAAAATCCATTACCTGCAAGTAATTTTAACATTCTATTGAAATGTTGAAAAGGATTTAATTTTGAATCTCAGAAGCTTCTTATAAAGTTCGTTTGATAACAAAATTTTATCTTTTATACTTGTGAGTTTGGTTTGAATTTATCACAAGAATTTTTATGAAGGACTTCAAATATATGAGTTGTCAAAATCTTTCTCCATCAAGTGACTTATCAAATTATTTGAATCATTAACCAAATTTTTATTACAGAAAAAAATAGGCCATTTTGTTGCTATATCTTTACTGGAATAAATGCTATAAATGTACTTGTATAAAAATGTGTTGGTGTTCACTTCTTTCATTAAAGTTTAAGCTTAATTTTCTGAAGTGTGGCCAGTTATTTCTGCCAATTACCTTTCACATGCACTGAACTGGGGATGTCAGCAGTGGAATTAAAGAGGAAAAAGATGAGGACAAAACATGGTTTTGTTACATGACCGATGAATATTTGAAGAATTCATTTTGGAGCTGTAGTATTTTCCACTTTTAAGTATCAAGAATTGGAAAGAATCTACGGTAATGTGACACATCTGAAGAATCTTTTTTACTGCGTCTTCAACATGTTTGATGCAGTGTTCTGATGGGTTTACAAATACATTTATTTTGTAACCATGTCACACGGTTACTCCTCACAACAGTCAGAAAACAGGGCAGTAAATGTCTTTTCTAGTATCCACCATGGTTCTGAATTAAAAAATACTTCGAAACAGAAAATTTTACCATACAAATGATCGACATTCAAAACCATTTACAGTATGACTTCATGCTACAGGCTTTCTCTGGGTTGGCATTTATCTTTATATTCGACCATAAACTGTTTCACTGCTGTATCAGTCAAAATTCATGTAATAGAATCAACAATGTCACACATCATTACATCTCGTAGATCTAGATAATCTCCCTCAGACTGTTTGTCATCTTGTTGTGTCTCTGTCGTGACGGTCTCTTCCTCCGTTTTCACCAGAAGCTTATTGTCCAAGCTGGTGTCACTAGGCAAAGAACTCACACAGGTTTGGAGCATTTCATACACTTTTTCCAAATGTTTCTGAAATCTGTCTGCAGTCTCTAATCTCTGTCTCTTCTGCACCTCTAACATGACACGCAATGTCTCTCTTGCTTGGTGTGGACGGAATTCATTGATTAAGTGATGTATGTGAATAAACAGGAGATTCAAATCATCAATTTTTTCTGCTCGTTTCGGGGAATCGGGACTCTTTATAAGAATGTCCAGCAAATCTAAAAAGTTGGCCAGTAGAGAATGGTTGAGTTTTTTCAGTTCTTTTTTGTGGTCGTAATTCTGTGGATACAGTCTGCGCAATCCCTGACTCTCCAGGGGGCGAATGATGACATCATCTGCATGGAATGTGTTCCCAAACATAGCATAGCTATCCTGAAAAATAAAAAAAAGATGTATTATATATATGTCTGAAAATGTTCGAAAGTCATATCTTTACATCTAAATATCCTGTAAAACTTCTTATCCATCAAAATTTACTACCAAAATAGGATAAAACTGCTCAAAACCTGTCTGATGTCTGAATTGTGAAATATCACTTGATTAGAAATATGGTACAAAACATCAAATCCAAGAAAAAAATTATTTGTAAGATTTTTTTCTCTCGAAGAAATGTGAATTTGGCACAAAAGATTCTGTATAGAATACCTTGAACCTCACTTAAATTTTGTAAATAGGCAATGGCATGATAATGGACAATAATTGTTACCTGTATTGGGGGTGGTGGTTTGGGAATTCTGCCTCTGGCCACATTTTCATCTGTGTAGTGGTTAATAAACTGCATGGGAGGAAGAGGATACGAGCTGCTTGTTTGCTGCTGACCATCTGCCATCTTGGTCTATCTGAATTGTACACAATAATAATTAGGGTGAAGAATGATAAATAAAGATCACTTAAATACAATCTGTAAGTCGTCTTTTTTAACTTCTTGTCATCACTTGAATCTTAATAATAAGATGTCAAGGCAATAAATCAAATAAATAAAAAATATGACCAACAGCAGTTATGATTGGGGTGTCAAAATAACCAGCTCATCATGACTTAGCTCCCACTCCCATGCCATTTTACTACCAATTTACAATGCTTCCCGGAGATAACGTTAATGACAACAGAAAATACTTCAGAAATCCATTCACTTCGTAAGTTCGTTTGGATGCACTTCAAACACACGCTGAGAATGCACCTATATTTACAACTTAAGAATATTTTATAGCTAATTCAATACATTAGCGTCAAAGTTACACGTTGGCATTAATTGTTCCTTATCCAAACCCGGTTTAAACGCCCTTTAGTAGAAGATAATACAAAACATGTACCTTCGGTTCCCCACACCGGCTTTACGGAAGTTGTTACTTACGCATGCGTAGCACAATTAGGTCAGAGCACCCAGCACCTACAACTTGTCTCGGATGTGTATTCGAGGACTGAGATGCCAGTAGCGGTCAATTTAATATATAGAATACCGGTTCGTTAGCTACTACATGAAACAAAACTGCGCTCAGTACGTGTTTGTCCATTCAAACGCCTGTCATATCTACTTTTGATCTACGTACTGTATATATCCTCTAACGCTCATGAAAGTCACCTACATTTCCCTAAACAGAATTAACATTTAAAAACAATTCCCCCTTCCCAATAAATAAATAAATAAAGTAGAAATAAAAAAATTAATTTAATTAAAATAAAATAAAAAATAAATAAATTGGTGTCGACATTTCACTATGAACTGAAGGTGGGACATTGAACCCAGTGCAGGGTCGAGTGGGGCAATGATACGCACGTAGGGGAAATTTCTTTCTTTCTTTCTTTTTTCCGAAGAAACGATTTGACGCGAAAACCCCGTCCAGCAACCCTTTCATTGACCTTTAATACAGAAGACAAAAAGCGTCAGTGTCGGAATTGATAATTATATCTTCGCAGGATATATTTATATGAAAAATGCGACATAATGATATTTTCAATCGTTTTCCAATATAGTTATAATGGAAGAAAATACATAACGCTGATGTGGGGTAGTGGGTGAAGCTTTATATTTTATTTGAATGTTACAAATGTCAGCAGAAAACGCGCACATTTGAGACGTGCCTAATTTCGCAAAGCACATATAATTTTGGCAGGCCCGTATGTCAACTAAAATAAATCAATAAAAATTTCAACCGCCCAGAGTTTCGTAAGTTACAAATACTTAGTCTCGGACATTATTGTAATTACTTGCCTTTGATGAGATCTATTAAAATTCCAAGTTGTAACAAGATATATTGTTCTAGATCTAACAAATCTGACGCAAACACTTCCCAGACAGCCTCAGTGATCTGGCCCACGTCTGGCCCAGATCTGGCAACGTCTGGCAATGTCTGGCAAAAGGTATGGCCCACGTATGGCTTGCCAGATGTGGGCCAGATGTGGCAATGTTTGGGCCAGATCTGGCCCAGACATTGCCACATCTGGCCCAGTCCACATTTGCTCATGTGGCCAGATGTCGGCCCAGATCTGGCAATATCTGGCAAAGGTATGG
>NW_019773682.1:0-17441 GCF_001039355.2 Lingula anatina | reverse complement strand
GGGATTCAGCTATAAGGGGGTGGTCACATGCCCTGTGCATGTGCATTTACTCCCTGGCTCCACCATTTAGAAGGAGACTTCTATAATTTTATTTAAAACTGACTTCTGAAGAAAGGCCTTGTGTGTCAGATATTGTTTTAAAGTTCATGTCCGCTTCTGAGAAATGTGAAAATGAAGAATAGGCTAACGTCATAGCTGTTGCTTTGGTTGGTAAATGACCAAGTACCCTCCCCCCCCCCCCACACACACACATACACACAAAATACAATGTTTCTTCTATTAAATTTTATCGAATATCTTTGTTGTATTTTAGCAGGAGGTAGGATGATTCTTCAGAAATTCTTATTCTCCTTTTATATTCTATTACATATTCTGCAAAAATAACATAAAATAAATAAATAAATAAATAAATGTATAAATAAATAAATAAATATTAATTTAAAAAAATTGAATAATCCGGGTTTCATATAGGATAATAAAATTTATTCATTGCATGCTTGAAAAAAATGTTTTCCTTATTTACATTACAAATTTGACAATATCTTTTATAATTTTGCATACAGTTATCTAATTCGTTCATACCTAATACCTGCAGTGTCCTTGAGCATGTTATTTAAAGGGTGAAAAAATGGCTTCCACAAACACAGCTGTTACTAGTCACGTGATCCACTGTCAAAACAGTTGTTCTTTTCATGAAAAATGCCTTTGTGTTTTTCTTCTCTAACACAGTTGTATTGCTACAGGGCAGGTAGATCAGAGGCTGATATAATATATATAGGATTCCAATATCACGAACAAAATGACACATGATTAGGCTTTAATTGGAGACCTACATGTTTTATTTTTATGGATGTACACAGTGTGCATGTCTGTATATATTTGATACTGTCCCAGTTGCCATTATCATTTGTGTCACTGCTGGTGGCACTGTGCACTTATCTGTATATTTTTCACATAAACTAAATAAAAGGACAATCCCATTACTTATGATTCTCAAACCAACAGGGATTATTTTAAGGACTAAAATACAGCTCAATTAAAACACTATCCTGAAATGCTGAAAAACCATTCTTTGTCTGTATCTGAATTGCTTCTTGTATTTCTCCAGGTTGGATGCAAGGCCATAGTGGCTGCCTCAGAGTTCAAGACCCAGGACTATTATCAGATGCTATTCCAGATAAACCATGAACTTGCCTTCTGTAAACCTGGCCAGCTCAAGAACCCGCAGTTAATATGGACTTTAATATCTTTGCTTGCTTGTATAATTTACATTTATTTAATGAATTTTAAAGTTTTGGAAGTTTTGCATCATATTCAGAAATTTTCCATTTTGTAAATCCTTGCACAGTTGATGGGTGTTTTTACCTGCAGCTAGATGTCTGAGACCTAAAATGTGTTTGATATTAAAAATGGAACTTATTTAACATTTTATTGATGGACTAAAAAAAATTAAGGCTTTTAATAATTGTAAGGGCTATTTATTTCTTACAAAGGCTTTGATTTTCATGGGTTGTTTTTTTTTTTGCAGTTTGCCAGAGCTTAGTATAGTGATTATGCTTGGCAAAAAGAAATTCCCGTAAGTATATATCACATACAACCATGCATATTGATTAATTAGTTTACTTTACCTTATGATAACTGTCTCCCTTGCTTTTATTTTCTATATGCTTAAATGGTTATATATATATATATATATATATATATATATATATTTTTTTTTTTTTTTTTTTTTTTTTTGCTTTTGTTAATGCTGCTGATTCTCGCTTTTATGACATACCTTAGAGATACATTGCATATAGTAAATGTCATGTTGGATATTTTTTTGTTCATGCATCAGTGTATTTGTAGACTAGTATACTAGTATATGTACAGAGTGATCTGTAGTCGGAAGCATTCAAGTTACAAACAGTGCAACTTTTCTCACTTCCTCACAACATCTATGCCGCAATTTTCAAAGTAGCTTTATACTTCAAACATGAACATAAAAAACCTCCCACAGTTATTCACCAGCGAAATACTGCATGCAAACTTTACTAGCATACTGGTACTTCACATCTTCTGATTAACTTATTAATTAAGTAAGTCAGAACATAGCCTGTTTGTAGCTTGTTGTCACTCTGTAGCTCAATCATTGTAATTTACTGTGACTAAATGGGTCCAGAAAATGCAAATGATTGAAATGACTTCACACAATTCGCACGGCAGGGGGACATTTGCATTTGACGATGTACTGTCAATGGGCGGGAGTGATGAAGAGAAAGAGTTGCAACGCCTGCAGAATAAACTCCAGTTTGACCAGCCAATTAACATCCAGTTTACATCTGTGAGTGCTTTCTCATTTTCATCCAAAGCTTGACTGATTTTGTCAATATCTAACCGACCTTTTTCATACCCCATACAAAAGTCTGTAACAAAAAGAAGGTGGAATGCATGACTGTTTTGAAGTTGTAACGAAAATTAACCCAGCCTCACTGCAACAAACTTGACATTTAGATATCATGAAAAATTAGTTTTATCATTATAGGTGTATCAAACTTTGTTTTGTTAGCTTTGAGTTAAACTAAAACTTTATTTCAAATCAGTATTAATCTTTTTTAAAATTATCACTGTTCATTATTGGCCTTTTAATATATATTATTAACTATTATTTCATATCTAGGTTTAAGGGTAATATATGATGTAAGTTGCAATATTTTCTCTTAGGATTCAAAAGAATTAGATTAAACTTAGGTGCTAGTTTTAAAATATTTTAGTGACACTGGCTAGAAAGACATTTTCTACTCTATGCAGCATATATTGTATTATTGTTTGATTAGAATTACAGTAAGATATACTCATTAATCAGAAATATCCTTTTTCTTTTTTTTTCTAACCATTTGCTCCATGACCCCAGGGGACTACAGGCCAACCCAAGGGTGCCACCCTTACTCACCACAACATCGTGAACAACGCCTACTTTGTGGGCCTCAGAATGGATTACCACCGCAGGGTGAGATATACGCATACATGCAGCTTGTGTAATAGACTGTGTTACCAAGTATGGCTATTTCTTTAAAAATTTTTAAATGCTAATTTTTCTTTTTTTCAGTATTTTTTATTACAAAATTTCACTCAGAGATTCAAGATCACTGAAAATACCTTCTCACATACATAGTCACTGAGCACAATTAACAGAGTAGTTTTTATCTATGAAAGTCCATAATTTTGCAAAATAATTTCAGTTATCAGTTTTTGTCTAAAGCAAAAGTCTTGTATCTATTTTAATGTTTAGAGCAAATTTTACACCTTAACCAATATTCATACAAGTAATAAAACTGTTCAGCTATTGCTACTACCTTGTATCTATTAAAAAAAATTCAAAAGATTTGCAGAAGAGACAATTAAGTCATTTGGTTCTTTGAATATAAAAAAAACTTGAAAACATTCTATTTTGCAGGACACCAGGATCTGTATTTCCCCTCCTTTATACCACTGCTTTGGTATGGTGCTTGGTAGTCTCATGAGTCTTGTCCATGGTGCAACCCTGATATTTCCTTCTCCAAGTTTTGAGCCAGAGGCAGCTCTGAAGGCTGTTCACGATGAAAAGTAAGGGGTGTCAGGACTTATGTAACTGTGTAGTTACATGACAAGGTCTATCATCTGCACTGTGAATATTGAAAGGTCACTGTATAGAGAAGTACACAGCAGGTTATATTTATCTTTAATGTGTGTGTGAGGGGGTGGGGGGTATTTTTGGTCTGGCTTTGGACATTTTGATTTTCTTGTAATATACATCTGGTGGTATTCAAATATTGACAGCGGTGTCATGTGATATAAATAGCTATTTATTCTGAGTGATTGTGAATGGTGCACAGATCTATATGTATTGCCTGCAGCTGTAATGACAAAAACCACCCATGTCTGTTCTGTAAAACTTTCCCTTTTATCTGGCTTAAGACTTCATACAAACAATTCAGACAAGACGTCATACAAATGCAGAGTCAAATGCAAATGCAATTTCTGTTCGTACGATGCACAACTTCTACTGCAGATGTACTGCACTTTACGGCACCCCCACCATGTTCATAGATATGCTAAACCACCAGAACTTCTCCAGTTATCACCTTGGAAGCTTGTATACAGGTAAGTGGATAAGGGACCATGCACAATTAATTTTGTTGACCTAGCTAATGGCCAATGGGGAAATTTGCTAAAAGTAATCAGCTTTACGGACAAAACAAGCCTCCTCTTGTTTTCAACACAGGCCCCATTGAGAATGAGAAGATCCGAGTGCTAACTGGTCCATGTCTCAAACATGGCAGACCTACATAAAAGGAAAACCACTTAATTCTGAAATGGTTTCTCTGCCTCCCCCCCCCCCACACACACACACACACACACATACACACACACACACACACACACACGCGTTGTCCCTGAAGGGGCACAGTAATTAAATCTGGACTCCATTTGACCAGACAAGTGGGAAGGGGTGTGGTGTGAGAGAGGGAGAGACCATTACAGGATTAAGCAGTCTTTCTTTCATGTAGGGTCTGCCATAATTGAGCCTTGGACCAGTTGATACACAGATCTATTCTGTATGGCCCTGTAGTTGTATAATCATCAGCTTTTCTTTATTCTAATCAATGCCACTGAGAGTCCCCTTGGACTTTGTGCCCCTAAGCAAGGTTGACTACCAGTATATTCATTTTGAATGGTCCCCAAAGGGTCTGGTCTGCCTAATTAATGCCCACAAATGGCCACAAATGACCACATTTTTAATGGCCACAAACATAAAATGGTTGAGAAATCAGTTTATATATATTAACTGATTTCCCAACCATTTAATGCTTGTGAACATTTATGGTCATTTGTGGCCGTCAATTAGACAGATCATCCCCAAGTGCATGTGCAAAGAGAGAAGAAATTCTGTTTTCTAATTCTCAGTCTTCTCAAAGTTAATTATTCCAGATACTGATTAAATGATTTACATTAAAGCTAATGATCAAATTCAACAGTTAATTACTCAAATTCTGTGATTTCCTCGATTCTTTTAAAATCAATTTCCAAGTTGTACATGTCATATTTTATATCTTAGATTTCACAAGATTGAAGATGTTCTTGATTTTAGGTATTATGGCGGGCTCGCCTTGTCCATCTGTCATTATGAAACAGGTTGTCATTAACATGCATATGAAGCATTTAACAGTAAGTTTCCTGGTGCTGACTGGTATTTTTTTTACAGCAGTGTTTTAGATAAAGGTTAATTTACACTGTATTGGTGCCTGGTTAGTATTGGAGGAGTTACAAGATCTCGACCATTTTCTGAAGAGAGAGGAGATGTAAAGAGGAGGGGCATAAATTCAAGAGTTTGTAGGGGGGGGGGGGAGCAGTAAGAGCATTTTTCTGTGCACCAATACTTTGTGGTTGGCCTAATCTTACACAGGTATCAGGGGCGGATTGAGGCAGTCTTCTGGAAGACGGCCAGATTTTTAAAATGACAATGACAGGTATCTATTTCTTTCTGTCAGAAGACAGTTAAAAACGGAGGATGAATCAATGAAAATAAGTTGGAAGACTATCAGAAAATATTTCTGGAATCCGCCCCTGAGTATGCTACCCCTACTATGATGTAAATGTTGTTCATCAATAATTACAGGCATCATTGGCGGGTCCCCATGCCCATTAGCAATTGTGAAACAGGTTGTAAAGTACATGAGTTATATTACAGTAAGTCAAGGTCAAGAATTAAAAATACATTAAAATGCCAACACAGTTTTAACAAGCACCTTTGTTATGTAGCACTAATGCTCCCGAGTTTTGAGCTTTATTTTTCGGCGTTGTAGAGGTAGAACAACCGTACATGTGTACGAGCTAACATACGTGTAATTAAGTTCTCATTGTGTCATGGGTCTATTGCATACAACTTGGTGGGAGGACACTGGTCTTAATTGTTTTATGTACAGGTTTGGAGTGAGTTCTCCCTCAGTTTTTAGTTTTTCTTGTCTTAATTAGTTTCATGGATAGTTTCAATTCTATTAGATGTTCTCCCTAACATTAAGGATAAGGTTGCTCCACAGGATTTAACATTTTTCTTTCATTTTTTTCCTTTGATTTTTCTTCATTTTTGTTAGAGTTTGTGACGCTTTTTCTTTATTTTTGTTAGGGTTATGGGGTATGTGACGCATGCCCGTAGCTTGGGGGGGGGGGGGTCCGAAAGAACCGCCCCTTTTGTCAGGAATTGCCATTTTGTCATTTGGGTAAAATTTTATCTAGGTACACATAAGTTTCATTGTAAAAGGTCTACTTTTTCAGAAAAAGAACCCCTCTTTTGAATTTGCTGGCTACGGGCCTGTGACAATAAGTCATTTTAATTAAGACTATCACTTACATGTACAGTATATTACTAACAAGTATAAATTCGCAACAGCTAGGCACACTGTACAACAGTATTTTTATTGACAAAAAACCTTGAGGAACACTATGTATGAGGACGAAATGATGATGTAACAATAAACAATATCTAAGCAGTACTGTTTTGATGGCATTATTTTTCAAAATACCCATTTTATCAGTTTGCTACATACAGTTAGCCTTGTTTTGTTTAAGGTTTGCTATGGTACTACAGAGAATAGTCCAGTGACACTTCAAAGCTTCATGGAGTCACCTTTCGAAAAGAGGGTGTCCTCAGTGGGGAAGGCTTCCGCCCATGTGGAGGTGAGAGACAAAATTTTGGACAAAATTTACTTTAATAAAACAAAATGGCAAATACGGAATCTGCACTGTTCAGTTAACAAATAGTTAATAGAACTAATCATTAGTAAAACAAGGTGGAGTGGGCAGCAAGCATTATTTCAAACATGTTTTGCCTCTTTGATGAAAAAAAATTTCCTCTGAGTGAAAATTTGATCTAACCTCTTGGTTATTTCTCAAAGTACATCCACAAACATAGTGAATTAAAAAAAGTCTTCCTTTTCAGAAAATAAGCCCCGTCTCAGAATTGCAAGATTTAGGTCTGGCCTGGTTTAAAAAGAGCAAGACATGGTATTTTCCTATACATATCCCAGCCACTTTAAAACTCCAACATAGCAACTAAACCAGTAATGAATACATCTGTTTGTTTTAGCTCAAAGTGGTGAACAGTGAGGGTGATATTGTCCCTGTGAACACAGTAGGAGAGCTCTGTACAAGGGGGTATGCCACCATGCTGGGCTACTGGGGAGATGAAGACAGGACAAGAGAGGTGGTCAAACCAGATGGCTGGTATCACACTGGGTAATGTGAGGCTATTCTAGATTATGGCTCCATTCAGAACAGGGGACTTACTAGTCTGAGGGTCAACTATGACCAACCCACTTGAATACTTCCCAATGGGATATCTATTCAGTGACTATTAGCAAGTTAGACGGCAAGCTTTGTGGTGGGTAGCTATATTTGACCCTTAGACTAGTGTGTCCCTTATTCTGAATGGAGCCTCATTCTGAAAGGCTGTGTTCGAATTAAATATTTTTGGTACAGCAGGATCGATCCATCTCTGCAGAGATTCTCGCTAAGGGGCTGTTATTGTAATCACCTTAATTGTCTGACTCACTTTTAATCTGAACACAACCTAAGCAACAACATTTGCAGGTAAACAGGGAAATATGTTGTCCTATTTGCCCGCAACTTCTGTCATTTTAGCAGAACCCTTGATCAGTGCCATCTAGTTACAATGTATCGTCCAAATTCTTCCATTAAAGCATAAAAAACACCAAAAATAATGTAACTCTAATCATGAAGTCAATTTATTCACCACAAAGAGAGTATAATTTGTGAATTAATTTTTTGTATCAATGTCATCATTTTAGAGATTTGGCCTTTCTAGACGAGGAGGGCTATGGTCATATCACGGGGCGTTTGAAGGACATGGTCATACGAGGCGGCGAGAATATCTACCCTCTGGAGGTGGAGGAGTTTCTCTATACTCACCCTAAGATTGAGGACGTACAGGTGGGTGATTGAAGTGCCAATTAGTAGGGCTAGCAGTATGTATACGGTGAAACATTACTGAAATAAAATGTAACTTACAGCAAATATATCAGCAATCATAAAAAGATACACAGTACGCATTTTGAAATTTCCCAAAGTCATACTTTTGATGCTTTTTATTCTCTTTAAATTCACAAGTGAAAAAGAAGTTGGATGTTCAGCCTGTTGACTATTATTAGAAAATCATTTTTAAAGTTTTGAAGCAATATATGTGTCATCTTTGTTGATATTGAATCATAATCTTCTAGTGCAAGTCCTAGACATACATGTATTTCAGTGAAATGTAATGAAAATCCCTATTATATAATTGACAATACCATCTTAAGCAAAATTATTTAAGTCATATTAATGAAATGGCTGTGTATTAAAGGTGATAGGAGTACCTGACGAGAGACTGGGGGAAGAGTTATGTGCCTGGGTGAGGTTGCACAAAGGGGAAACTGCCACTCAGGAAGAAATTAAAGAATTTTGTAAAGGAAAGGTAGGAGGGATTCCGAAATAGAAGATGATTTTTGTAACATATGTAGATTGGTCATAAAAAGGAGTTATTTCAATTGCAATTTTGTGAGGTTAACAGACATTTTTCTTGGAACCTATAAATTTTGAAATGTATGAATCAATAATAGCGATCTCCTTGGAACGTGCGCAAAGTTTGTGAGAAGTGACACATTTTTGCCATGTTCAAATCTTCATAACATGGCACAATCATGTTTTTTCCTACATTTTGTGATGAAATTTAGTAAATTTTTCTCCAAAGGCTGAGAAGGAGCATTTGTTTTATCAACAAATGTCTTAGAGCGCATTCTCAACGAATTAAGCCAGGCTTTACAAAGCCGGTGACCTAAAAATGGCGGACGTACATGAAAGAAAAACCGCCTAATCTTTTAATAGTCTCTCCGCCTCTCACACGCCTCACCACACGTCGTCCCTGCGGGGTACAGTAATTAAATCTCGGCTCCGAACATTAATATTTCCGTGAATATCTCTGGTAATATTATCTCCTTAGATAGTCGATTCATTGCTGCTCTACGGGCCAAATTATTCCTTTTTCGTCTCTGTTTTCAAAGATAATAAAACAGAAGAGTTTTTTTCCTTCGATCGCCTTCAGCCGCCATGCCTTCTTCACCACGAGTTTAACTGATGAGCATGCGCACTTAATATTTCTCAGGTAGCTTCCGCATGGCGAACGGAGCCGAGATTTAATTACTGTACCCCGCAAGGACGACGTGTGGGGAGGCGGAGAGACTATTAAAAGATTAGGCGGTTTTTCTTTCATGTACGTCCGCCATTTTTAGGTCACCGGCTTTGTAAAGCCTGGCTTAATTCGTTGAGAATGCGCTCTAAGTCCACAGCATATATCATTGATATATTAGTATAGTACACATACGAAATCGGACTTTTCCATCATTTTTTCCAGATATCTCATTTTAAGATACCAAAGTACATCATGTTTGTGGACAGTTTTCCTCTGACAGTGACAGGCAAAGTTCAGAAGTTCAAGATGCGTGAACAGAGCACAAAAGAGCTGCATCTGGACCACGTGATACCCCACTAGGACAGCATTTCAGCATCTTGTAAATAAGATATAATACAGGTACATCTATGAAGATCTACTATAAAGATGTAATATTGGATTACACATTACGTCTTTATAGTAGGTCTTCATAGATGCACCAGTACTATAACTTATTTACTCCTTTAAGATCTATATGGCGATTTGATACTAATCTTAAAGGATCTTGTAAAAAGACATTATCATGTCTAATTAGGTCATGACTGGAGCACTAGATAGATTCAGGGATTGAAGTGAAGGTTATAAAAAATACAGAAAATGTTGCATTATATATTATTTTTATATTATATTTTTGATAACAGTAAGAGTAGGATGGGGAATTTTGTACCATTTTGCATTTATTCAAGGTAAACTAGTAACATTTTTAGCTAAATCAAGTGATTAGGACTTATTTGTTTTCATGGTATTCATAATCCAAGTGCAAACTACTAGTGTAAAGAGATCATTACTTATTTAATATTGTTAAACCTAAAAATGTTATAAATATGTTTTAACATAGGATTGTTTATACGGTCTCCATGTACATTACAACAGCATTAACAGATCATGATTTGTGAAGGGTTGGCCAGCAGCAAATTTTTTGTTTCTAAACAAAGAAAGTTTTGGTACAAGTACCATATATATATATATATTATTATTATTTTTTTTTTTTTTGTGATATATTTTGCACCCATAACAATGTGGGACAAAAAATGCGTGCAATGAAACCACTAAGAAAATGAGGGAGGCTGCAGAAAAGAATTATGAATGCTGTCAAGGAGGATATACAGAAGATAAAGAGTAGAGGAGGACCATATGCCAGACCAGCGTGGGTGGTGGTGTGTTACTTAGTTGCTATGGCAACCCCTAAGAATGAACAAATCCAAAACCCGAGAAGTTTGTTCTATATATGCCTGTTAAACTCTTCAAAGTTGATACAAGTGACATTTATTTAGAAGACAAACTGTAATTTTATGTAGTTTTACCTTGTACTGACAAAGGAAGTGGAATAAAGGTGCATTTTGAAAAGTAAATTATTGAAGATGTTTTACAAGCAAGAGCAATAACGAATTCAAAAGATACAGAAACTGATTATGACATGGTAGTTTTGAACATTTTCCCCTTGACAATTACCTTCCAGCAAATGAAACAATATTGATATACATTATTCTCAGTGGTGACCATGAACGTAGGACTAAATGGAAAAAAAAGGTTATATGCTTGGGAGAATCCTAGAGACCACATGAAAAATTGGATCGACTTAATTGCCATCAATGACAGATTAAAGAAGGTTATTAAACGACGTGAATATGAACCCAGGAGCAGATTGTGAGAGTGACTTTACGTAGTACATAGTACTATACTGTGTCGACCCGTCATGTACAGCGTCGCCCCCTATGGTGAATAAAGTTTACCTCAAGACATATCAGTGATCATGTGCTGGCACATACACTAGCTTTATTTCAGTACAAACTAAAGAAAGGATGTCCAGTCAAAATATAGTTAAGTTTGCATGGTTCTGTATTCTTAAATGTGCACATGGTCTGTCCCCTCTTAAACTTCTTCACATGACATGCACATTTAAGTCCGTAAGTGCCTCTGTGTATACAGCATGTATCCTGTATCCTGATGCCTCTTTGTGTGCAGATTTCTTTGAAGTTGATGCTCTTTGTGTGTGTGCCCGGATGATTTTTTACATCCACATCTTCCACATTTCACTTCTTCACTCATGGCAGTTTCCCTCAATTTCTGATGTAGCTGTCACGTTACATGCATAAGCGTGTGATAAAATGTGCCAGACCTATGTCTCAATCAATCTGAAAGAATAAATTAAAAAATAACAGTTTGATACTTGAATATAAACTAACTGCATAGCCCTCCTTGGCCTTAAAGAGCTGCTACTTTGGGTTATAAATACTGTATGTTTTATGATAAGCACTGATCATTATTACAGTTGAAAAACTAAGCTGAAACGGGCTACCTAAAAAAACAACTTCTCACTGCTTGATAGTCTAACAAAGAAGCCATTCAGAATGAGAAGAGCGGAGTGCTAGCTGGTCCACGGCCTAGATATGGCGGACCTACATGAAAGGAAGACGGCTTAATCCTGTAATTGTCTCTTGAGCTCCACCTCTCACACGCCTCCCCACGCGTCGTCCCTGCAGGGGCACAGTAATTAAATCTCATCTCAATTCAACCGGTTGAGGCACGTTGCCATTGCCACATTTGCAATTTAACTCTTTTAAAATGGGTTCACACACCAGTTAGCGAACGTTCCTGGTCTTTTTATTCTAACTAAGCAGAAGTGCTACCACTTCTACATAGGGTGTTATAAGACCTCACTTTACTGTACGTAATCTGTGTAGAATGTTATTGTAAGGACTAATAAAAAGGTAAAGTACTTGGAGCAAATATAAATGTTTTGGAACAATATATGGAGGAAAGAATGACGCTAATTCATAATGATAATGAAATATACCTTTTCTTATTCAATGCTAGTCTTCATGTGAAAAAAATAATACTGGACACTGTCCTCTTCTTAACCTAAAAGTAATAAAACAGAATTTAGCATATCATTAATTATTGAACACACGATTTGACAGCTTGTGAACTTGTTTCCACGTGTGAGTGACAAAAAATTCAGAAAGTAGAAGAATCCACTAGACCACTACTAGCACCGAACCACGTGCGAAAATAAAGACATTGGGACTGCAAGTGCACAATAAATGGAGAAAAAAACTAAGAGGATGAAAGATTGTAAAAGTGTACCCACTCAACTATACTACCTGAAAATGCATACATTGTGCACAAAGCAGCGCTAGCATCGCAGTGCAGCGGAAGTCAATATATAGTTCCTCGAAAACGAGGCAATATGGCCGACTAAAGAAATTGAAGTCCTCCTTAGGTGCTAGTGTTGTGGTTTTATACTGATTGCAGCAAAACGGTGAGCCCTAGTATTTAAAGATTTATCGAGATAATTGTAACTGTATCCTGTCTTTTTATTGCAATACACATATAACAGCAATATCCTTTAAATTTATTTGTGTTGTAGATTATTTTACGTCTTGAGACGTCTGATTTCCTTCCTACCCATCCCATCGCAAATATGCTGTTAACGATGATACATATCTTTGTATCCAATTAAGGAATAACAGCATATGACTGGTTTTATTTGCTGCAAGTAGAGTTATTTTTCCCATTGAATTTAATATTGTCGGCCACAATATCTAGTCCGTAAAGACAGTCAATGCAATTTATATATATATATATATATACTAGTACATAAGATTTGTGAATCACAACTGACTTGGAATCAGAGCACTTGCTGTGCTTGTAATGCTAATGACATCGGAATTTTTCCCTTTGCACACAATCTAACATTTTGTAAAAAAATATGCCAAAACATGTCCTGATGTGTTAAGCCCTTGTAAAAGTTACCTCATTGTGTGACCTTGCATTAATAATTAATGGCATGGAGTAATATTGCCAGTGCAATACAGAATTCTTCAATGGGTGTGTGGTTTTACAGAGGCATAACTAATTAACTGGTCGTTGAGCAGATTTTCCTTATCCACAGTACTGTTGATGGCAATAGCTGTTGACTTTAAAACAGTGTTTGACTTGGAGACGTGAGAGGTAAGCTAAAGATTTGATGGTNCATGGCCATGGCAACGTCAAATGCCATTTCAAGTGTAAGATCCTTGGTTGCTAATAATTTCTTTTGTGTCCCTTCATGAAGCAGACCACAAACAAATCTGTCACGCAACGCCTGATTCAAAAAGTCTCCATACTCACAATGTGTTGACAATCGTCTCAGTTCTGATAGATATTCACTAACCTTCTCACCTTCAAGTTGGTTTCTTTTCATGAACTTGAATCGCTCAGCAATTACCAAAGGCTTTGGAGCGTAATAATTCTGTAAATGGCCCTTCAGCTGGTCATAACTCAGCGTGCTGGGTAACTCCGGCGAAGTTAAACTTTTTAGCTTTGCATACGCTGTACTGCCAATAACTGTTAGTAACACTGCAGCTTTCTTGTCATTTTCTATGTCATTGACTAAAAAATATTGCTCTAACCTCTCTATGTAGCACTCAACATTTTCTTTACTATCGTCAAATTCATTTAGACGGCCAATCCTCGCCATCCTCGTCGCCAGAATGTAATATCTTCACAACTGACTTTATTACTGAACCATGTGCTTCTGTCTTACATGCTCACTAGAGGGCGCACGTCATGACAAGCCCAAACTAATATACTACAGATGGGTCCTGACTTGCAGCTGACTAAATATTGCTGGCTGTCATTTTACATTTATGTGTACCTTGCGTGCATCTTTCATGCTTTAGCACATATACGTGGGAGATATTAGAAACTGAAACAGGAATGCCAAGACATGAAACTGTGCTATGCCTTATACTGAGGCAATTGAAAGCGACCAGAAGACAGATGGTTTCATCATTCATATTTTGAAGGTACATTTTCTTATTTTTTTATTTTAGGTAACCTCAAGTCAGTTAAAAGTACAAAGGCGAAGACTGCCATACTATGTCACCATGTAGTGCTGCAGTCTCTATGGAAATGGGGCTGTTAGCCTATACTTGAGTCACAGTTGGGCCCAGTGTCACATACTTACAAACCCTGGCATAACTGCAACCTTATTACTGGGTCTCAGAACCACACCAGAGCTTTGTGGGTGCATACTTAACATTCATGCATGTGGGCCTTTTTCTACTGGCAGCGTCCACTTCCTTTCCATCCCCTGGTATCTAACAAGCTCCTAGTAGACCAGATGAAACTACAGCAGCTTGGTCTTGTCTTGTGTTGAGCACTGTTTGCATCAAGTGTTTCCTAGCTTGGTTTGTGGCACCCTCTATATATGGTGTCACCATGAGGTTCAATGCTAAGGAGATGGCAGCACTGGCCAAGGAACCCAAGGACAAGTTTGACCAAGAGGGGGTCCTATGGGTGAAAGAAAAACAGGAAGGATTATTCCGAAAAGGGGAAGGTAGGATTTTTGTCTCTAATTAGAATTGAAGAGTTGTAAATTAAATATAGATCTGATTTCTATCTGAATGCCTGTTGGAAATTTGTTTATCAGAAGGGTTATGTAACTTTAAAGGAGTTGGACTATGTACTGTAACAATAAATTACCAAAATACAGTACACAGTATTAAACTTGAAAGCACAGCTTAATTTCAAAAATTGTTGCGGTTTGTGAAATTTAAAGAAAATATGTCTCTAGTTTCTTAGAAGTTTCACTTTCAAAACTTGACCTCTCAAGGTATGAATATATAACTAAAGACCATCAGATTATAATATTATGATTTCTGAATGAGACACAGCTTATTTCATTCCATGTGCAAATTTTATGCAGAATTTCCCTCAAGATTAAATGCCATCTTATAACATACATTGTTTTTTTGCAGTTTATGTGCAGAGATGGTGCCGACTGCGTGGAAATGTCCTGTTTTACTTCAAATCTAAAGAGCCAGTGAGTATTGACATATTGAGGCTTTGAAATAACTGTAATTGTATAGTCTGAATAGCAGACATGTTAATAGAAATCTTTTGTTCTCAAAAAGATATTTATTATAGATATTCATTATAGATATTTATCAGAGGCATTATTTTTTTATTTAAGTTGCTTTTTTCTTCCTGCAGACATCAGAACCTTATGGTGCAATTATTCTTGAGAGATGTACAGTTGAACTAGATCTCAAGGAAGAAATGCAGTTCTCTTTCCAAATTGGTAAGTCAGTATAAAAGTGCTCACTTTACACGTTGGTTAATTAGTTTCTTTTGATCAGCCTTCCATCTAATTTACATTTACTAATACTTCCAAGGCAGTTAGAAAATTGCAGCTAATTTGATTTTGAGTTTGACTAAATTGATCATAATGGTAGTGCCAAAGCTATTGAAAATGAATTGACTTTCTGACCTCTTCTAACCAGTGTTAGAAATTAAGGCTGGACCGTCTGCCCGGGGCAGACAACTTTCAGAACAGGCAGAGAAGTTTTCCCACCCGGCAGGCATTCTGGCCAGCTAATTTCCAAGAAGGCTGAGCTTTCAGTCCAGCAACTTATTTTCCTAAGAGGCAAACACTGCTTCTAACAGTGCCTCTGAAACCTCTAACCCACTACCACCAACCATTCAACTTTTACGTCACAATTTTCTCTTTTGATGCTCTTTAAGCATTTTGTTTGTTTCTGCATCTCTCTAATATATTTACTTGATGCCTTGTTATTTTTTTCTTGCACAGTGTTTGAGGGTGATGACAGAGTCCAGTTTTTTGCTGCCCGTACAGAAGAAGAGCGAGATGCATGGATTGAAGTCCTCCACATAGCCAGCTATGAGTGTCTCAAGATGCAGTTGGAGAGTCTCCGTGAGCAGATCAGGAATAAAACTGGGAAGGATCCCATTGATGACCCCGACCCCACAGTACTAGAGGATAACACAGAAACAGGTAGGACAAATCAGTACTCTTCTTTTGGTTTTAAATTTTTTTCTTAATTGATGAAGAGATGCCCCTGGCACACAGTGAAGTCTACCTTTGATGCATCTGCATCATAAATTACAGGGCTCACCCAAGCCAATAGGCTGTGTGTGGGGACTGTCTATGAAATTGAAAGCTTTTTTTCAAGTGCATCACATATTTTGATTTGGCTTTGTAAAATGTAATTTAATTTTTTTAAAGCCAGATTTGTAGTTATCTGTATTAGAATTTATTTTGACTTAATATTATCTAGCTATTTGCCATTTGGACTTTGACCTCAGTGAGCCCAATTAATGATGATGGATTTGACAAAACACAAAATTTGAGACAAACATTTATCTATAACAGGTGCATTTGTGCTACTTTTGTGTATTATTGATTGACTGATAGTTTGACCAAATATCTTCATTCATATGGTAAACTAATAATAAGGTTTTGTTTATGGTTAGTTACTATTGAAATACAAAAAGAAAAAAAACACATAGGGACATCATCATCATTGGCAAATTAATGCATATACATGGAAATAAAAAAACAATGGTGTGTTATACAGAAATGATTAATGTTTGTTTAAAAGGAAGTCCTATGCTCCTGAATATTTGTATAAATAGCATATATATATATATATATATATATATATATATATATATATATATATATATATATATATATATATGGTTAATGGCATAATTTAGAAAGTGAAGAAATCATTCTCATAATCAGTCTATGAAACCAATTTTTGTCTGAAACAAAGTAAACTGTGAGTTTAATAGGATAGTTTTATTTAAAATCAAACTTACCTTGTTGTAAGCAGATTTTGTTGCACTTCCTGTCCAAGGTTTTAACCTGACCTTGCTTATATCATATAATTATGTGTGATACACGTGAGGATTAATCTGATATGAGATGATTTGGTGACCAGTGGAGATTTTCATATCTCATGATAGCCAAACGTCTGCATTGTCATATTCTATAAGAGAAGTAGCCATTGTCATTTATATTAAATTCCTCATTGAAATGTATTGTCATGCAGTGTTAAAAATGCTGATCTTTGTGTATAATATAGTGTGAAAAGTTTGAGTGTTTGCTTATAGCTATGTGTATTTTGTTGTTGTCTTGATATGCACAATATTGACATTCTGTTTGGAGATTGCTTACCTGTATCTACTAAATATACTGGGGAAGTAGCTGTAATTGGTTAGGGAAAAGCATTTTGTCATTACACTATAATTTATAGCAATTGTGCTGATTTTCAAGGGAGCTTGACAGGCATGGCATGGTAGGTTAACAAAATGAGGGATTCAAAATGTCAGTGAAGATATATTGAAGATAAGAAGTGCAGATAAAAGTGAAGACTGCTTACTTCAGCAGTAAAAAGTGACAGTGAAC
>NW_019773681.1:662745-675172 GCF_001039355.2 Lingula anatina | reverse complement strand
ACACACACACACTAACACACACACACACACACAAAGACAAATGTTTGCAACGAAAATTTTCAATTTACTCGCTTGCTTTGAATTGAATAAAATTGAACAAGTTAAATAACTATATAAGTATTGTATGTTGTTAACTCTAGAGTTTTGATTCCAAATTTAAACTCGAAGTTTGCATATAACACCCTGCGTTTGTAAGGGACTAACCCCACGTACTACAGTGTAGTACGCCTCTGTTGTTTGAAGTAACCCCCGTGTTTCAAAGTTTGGACTAAGCTCACGTGCTAGTACGTGTCTTGTTCCCAGTAACAAGTGTCTTGTTTCAGTTTTCTTTGGATTAACCTCACTTACTAGCGCGTACCTTGTTGCCAGAAATACCCTGCGTTTCAGAGTTAACTTTGGACATAACCCTATTGTCAGCACGCTTCTGCCGTTTCTCGTAACACCCTGCGTTTCAGAGTTTACTTGGGAATACTTCTGGTATCAGCAGACCTCTGCCGTTTCCGAAATGCAGTCGTTTATGTCTTGATACTTCTTTTTGACAAAAGATAACAAAAAAAGGGAAAAATGCTCAAAAGTGAGTTTGGAGTTTGTTCTGTTTCTTAACTTTCGGATAATGTGTGTACAGCATGGTCGTGCAGGACACTTAATGTGCTACATGTATCATCCTTTGTATAGGCTTGACATCTTTGGCAATGGCTGTTTATTTATTTATTTATTTATTTATTTATTTATTTTGTGTTGCAAAACATGAGAACGAGTGCTTCTATCTTTATCCTAATGCAGGTAGGTAAAAACTCCAGATAGTCTGGGATCCTGCAGCGCTGATTCCTCTTATTTAGCCTCGAAAAAATTTGGTATTAGGCAATCGACGTGCCAAACGTGTTGCGTAACATTATATATTGCATCCTAATAAAAGAAGGAGTAGCGCTATCCAATTTCTGCCGCAAGCTTATGGCCGCATTTACAATAAAAGTCGATCCGCGAACTAACAGATCCGCGGATCAAACATGGAGATCCACTTGAAAGCTTGCTGCATAATCCCCTACCAGACATTAATAGATTTCCCCGAGGGGGTTATGCGGCAAGTTTTCTAGTTGGTTGATCATATTCGATCCGAGGATCTGTTAGTCGACGGAACAACTGTGTTGTGAATACGTCCTCTGTTGCAAAATGATATATAATCGGCATATAATGCTGTTCTGCAGCAGCACGTTCTCTACTGAAAAAAAAAAAGAGCTGCTCTTTGCAAATATGCTAGGTGCACAGATATCAACGCAAAGCAGCAACTTCAACGCTTCCCAAATATGTATCAAAAATGAACGCGGCGATCAAGATTAATTAGCTTGCACCTTTGGCTCAAGGCGGGCCGGTGTGTAAGTAATAAATGGTGCGTATGTAATTAATAAAATTACCAGTAATGATAAGCGTAATGAAAGTAATAGTAACTAAATAAAAAATTGATAATAATGGTTGTCTAAATAGTAGTACTTCTGGTATTACATGTAGTTAGGATTATCATAGTGAAAGTAATAATAAAAGAAATGATAGATCTTTAAATAATAAAAAAAATAGTGATAGAAAAAATAGTGATACGAAACGAGTAGTAGTAATGATAAAAGTGACAATAATAAGATTAATAATGATAAAGCATCCTATAGCTAAGTTATTTCAGTGTGTTTACGGTATGACAGAAAGGTAGGCCGGCCCTCATTGCTTTGTACAGACAAAGACGCTGTAATAGCTTTTCGGTACAGGTAACAATGTGGGATCCCAGACTTCCATTACTAGGACTACCAATCCTGTCACACGTACCTGTCATAGCTAACAGAGAAGATGTGCAGTGTGTTGGCACTAGCAGCCTTTTTCGCTTAATGATTGAGCTAATATGAGAAAAATCAGATTAAAAAACATATTAGTGATCTTTCTGATAAATTGAGAGCTTTGAGCTAATGAAAGCGTCTTGCATGCTTTACATGTTTTACATGATCCAAAGCAGAAACATTATGTAAATGTCCAACGATATGTGAATTTTTTTTTTCTGAAGTAAAAGTAAAAAAAAAAAGGTTAAGGATATGCGTTGCCTTATGAAATGCACAATGGATGACGCATTCTTTGAAATATGCGGATGTAGCACCTGAAGGCAAGACAGTAAGTAGTAAATGGTAGAGATAGAAAAATAGGCCAGAGTGAGAGAGAAGAGACAGGCGCCGTTTGCGGAGCTTAGAGGTGCCCTTGCAAAAATGATAGAAATGTCATTAAAATTATATCTGAGAAAAAATATAACATTTATCCTGGGGTATCAAGGTCGTCAACTGGAACTGGAACGAGACCGGGTGAAAACAGACACATGTCTGGAATTGTGTTGAGGATCTTGAGTCTTTATTCTGGATTGCTGACAGCATCGAGTAAATAAAAAAATCTCTGCTCGATAAGAAAAAATTCAAGCTGCCGTTAATGCATAAAAAGCTGTAAAGCATTCATTTTTTCTTTTTCTATTTTTCAATAAACAAGATGTAAGTTTTTAATAATCCAGACTGACTGTTTAAAATACATATTTAACGTTTAATTAATGGAGCCGCTTAGAATTTGCAAAAAAAAAAAGAAATGATAAAGTAGGCGAGTAGTCTACATGGTGCCTAGCTACATCATTTGGATTGGCAATTTTCGCTAATATATACCGGGTATCTATTTAAGGAGCTTGGACAAAATCAATTTCTGAGTATTATTTCACATATAAGTAGAAAAAAGGGAAGTAGCAACTATTATTATTATTCTCATTTGTTTGCACTTGAAAAGTTTAACAAAGTGAGCAATGTTACGTTGGCAAATGTTCAGAAATCAGAGTTGTTAGACCCTTTTTTTTTTTTTTTCTGGTTTGCTTGTTTTAAGGCAGGTAGTAATGAAGAAATTTGTGTTTTCAGCCATTAAGTTCTCTCTCAAAATCGACCGTTAATCTATATGCTCAGGTATTTGAAACATGGAAGTTTATTAAACAACAAAAAGGCGTTAAGGGAAGAATACGTTTATTGGTCGTCTCTCATGGCGGCACCGAAGGGACGGTAGTTTCAACTTAAATCTCAATCCAAATCTTTTTAAATTTCAATTATCAGATATGTCTTATTTTGGTGATAATAATTCGAGTAAACACACAGTCGATTATAACATAGGTCAATGTGAGTAATGAAAGTATTTGCTCATTTCGCTAACAAGAAAATAAAAAAAAAAAACAAGCAAAGGGTGAGGGAGTTATACAACCACTTCCAGATTATGATAATGAAAAAAAAAATGAATTAATTGAATGAATGAACTTTCAAATAAACAATAAAAACAATATCCACTCTAAAATCATCTAAATTTTTTCATTATTTCTAAAGTTACGCAACAAATTCATTTTAAAATCTGTTCCACAATAAAATCAGCATACTCGTCGCCCTTCTTTTTGGTCACTTCCGGTGAAGAGGTATCGGTAACGAGGCCGAGGCAGGAGCAGTTGCACTCAGAGAAAGTGAACCGCTGATCCGGTTTGCCGTCCACGGGGATCCGGCCCTCGGGGGCTTCGGTTGTATCATCCGGGATGCAGTCTATAGACCACCAGTACGGGAGCTCCGGCATCTGCATAATGCCCCGGATTTTCCGCGCCCAGCCTTCCAAAGTGTTTGCCACGGCCGTGTAGGCCTCTCTCCCTTTCGTCTCGTAGATGGCCCCGGAGCGGAGGGTGGCACAAAAAGCTGTCTCGTCTACCGGTTTCTTTACGATCACTTCCATTACTCTGTCCTTGCTCAACAAGAACCGATACTCCCCGCTCGCTATGAGTGGTAAAAAAGGCATACTGATGGCTTCCTTCCCGAATGACTCGCGGAAATCTCGTACGACATCCTTGCGGGGTTTGTCTTCGGTTTTCAGAGCGTGAGCGTCCGTGATTCGAACGGTGTTCGCGTCGATGTTCTCCAGTTTCCAGATCCCAGAACCCGTGCTTCCTAGCAGGGTCTTCAACACGCGGTTGGTTCCGTTCAGAGGTAAAATGCTATCAATCTCGTTGTCGTCTTCAAGGGCATGGTACCGCACCCCCGGGACTCCTAATTCGGTATTCTGGAGGTAGTATAAAGCGATCTTAGATCCCAAGGAACCCATATGGTCGGGAAACGGTCCAACTAGGAGTTTCTCGCGTGCAAGATCCGCGAGAAGCCGTAGGTAGTTGTGAAGCTTGAGGTCCTCGAAGTCGCCGGGGTTGACGCGTCCGAGAAAGTGCGTCTCCGGGTAGTCCTTTGTGAGGCTTTCAACGGTGGTGGCGTCGGTGATGTAGATGATTTCCGAGGGGATGCCCTTTCGAATGAAAGCATCTCGAAGCCATGGTGTGTCCCGGCGATATTTTCGATCACTCTCGACGTGTTTGTCCGGCGAGGATTTGCACTCGAGGATCACGACCTTTTTAATGACCATAGCTATGGATGAAATTTGACGTAGATTCTTGTTTTTTTTTAATTTGAAAGAAAGAAAAAGAAATAGCTCTACCTTGATTATATTTCACTTGTAGAAATATGAAGAAACTGAAACCCGTTACGTTTGCTCTCCGATTTTGGCACTTTTAAAATATAGAGGAATATGTTACGTTGCCAATATCAGTCCAGTTGATGTTGAATTCACTCTAGATATTTGTCCCCGTTTTTCGTATGTCCAGCAAAGTTTCGGTTTTTGTCTTCTCGGTGATACCAGAACGAACCTTTCACTTTGAACTCAAGATATTTTATATCCAAACGAAATATATTGCAACCGCTCTTGTAACTTTTTTCCTCTTTGTAGAGAGCCGACGTCGTTCTTCGATCTGATAGGTGGTTGCTATTGGTCAAAGTTGCCTCTGATGATGTCGATGCATAATACTTTAGAATTATTTTTCTTTCTTTCGCTTTTTTGATGTTCTCAGTCCTCAAATTTGCCAAAAGGATGCAGTTATATCGCCCAGAAAGAGATAACAAATAACGGAAAATGGCGGCGATTTGCCTCTCCCAGAAAATGATTTTCACATTTTCATACATTAACAAAGGTCTACTCTAATATGGTAGTGGGGGAAGGGGGGGGCACTATCAATGGAGAAGTAAGTTAAGAAAACGAGCACAACGAGGCAGCAAAATCCTGAAAAAATGTTTCTTTTTTTTCGCAAAATTTTAAAACGCTTTGAAAAAGTTCCCTGAGTTCGGCGAATTGCATTGGTGCATGGTCCACATTTTAGACTTAAGTTAATAACGAATAAAGTTTGAGCATTTTTAAAAATATTGCGTGTTAAGGTCATAGAAGCACATCCAGAACAATATTTATTTGGAATAAAGTGATTCTTTAAAAGTCCCGCCTCCTCTGTCTTCAGTCAATACCACGAAAAATAGAGCTAGTAATCTAAGAAAAAAAAACTGGTTTGATATGTGCCTCATGTATTGAGCAGAACCCCCCTGGGCTCAACCAATCTAAGAAGGGCGTGTCAAAGATCACGTACGCAGTGTAACATTTATCTGAAATTGGTAACAATACAAATGCGCATGCGCATACGGAACATTTTGAAAATCCTTGTTTCGGGCAAATAGATACATTTCACAAAAATACAACAAATAATATTATTAAGCGACATCACGGAAGAACGTGATGTTTTCTTGTAACTTTATTTTATCAAACATCTACCAACGTTTCAAGAAAAAAGTCACCAAAATACCCAATATACCTTGAAAGTTTTGAACATTTGGAAATATATGCATGTGCGGGATATCAGTAGTTTGTTGCATACGTCTGTCACTGAAAATACATGTTCTGGCAAGAAAAGAAAAATAACACAAAGCCCCCCGATAAATTCATTGTAATGGTGCCAGATCACTCGAGGGTCGATTCATGGCCTGTAACGTAACAGGATTACGTAAAATAAATATTGCACCTGTTACACAACGAGTAAGACTTATCTTTATGTCAGAAGATTTAGCTTGATCAGAGGTAGACAAATTTTATGCTGTTTGAGCTTGGGCCAACATTCGAGTAACGTTATTTCGTGAAATCGGCCCCCGTAACGCCCTGTAAATCCCTCATGGCACTCCAAATACGGCTCCACGCTTTCACTTGCTATACGATCTCAATTTAGTCGAAGTAACCTATTACATCACTTCAAAATACCCACGTTTTAGGCACATAGTAAGTGTATACGGCATTTGCGAAATAAATTCGCACAAGGTAAATAATCCCCCTCAAAAAAAAAAAAAAAAAACTTATGTTTGTAATACTTAAAATACTCGTACAGAATTTTTGACAAATTAGATGGTTTTGCATCAAACAATAAGTCAGAAAGGACATTGAGAATTGAAATTGAGAATCGTAAAAAAAGCAAAATATAACAAAAGCGAGGCGCATTATTCTTAAGAAAATTACCGTGCTTCTGCCCTCATCAGTTCTTCCTGTAGTCCGTAGTCCTACATGTAGGCCTACATACAGAGAACTGGGAATGGTATATAATTTGATTATTTTCAAGCGCAGATGAGCCTCGGAGCTCAAACGCTCATATATACATATGAACAAAATACGAATTTCTCTACGAACACAATTTTCGTACAAAACTCGAGTCGGCTTACGAACAGTGTTTCTGGAAACGAAATCGTGGGTGGCCACGTGTTTGCGTCAATACGTACGTGTTTTCATACGTGAGTGGTGACTAATTTGCCCTTCGCTATTTTTGCGAAATACTGGAGAGTATTACCTCATTCTAGATGCCAAGAAAGTGAAAGGTGTTACTTTGTGGTGTTAAGAGAAAAGGGGAATCTTGGAGAAACGTGAAAACATGTCCCTGCTTCTGATCTCAAGAAGCAGTACAACATGGTGAAATCGACGACCTTGAGCTGGGGTACGAATTGTTCGACCATGAGGAGAAATGTTTATGGTTTTTGCTGCATTTAATTTCAACAATTTGATCATTTCTTTCTTTCTCCGAAGCACAGAAATTTTAATCATATTTAAATACAAGCAAACGAAACAATTCGGCAAACGTTTGTCCCCTCTTGACTAACTAATCTACTGTCTGCAGACAGATAGCTCTCTTCTGAAGCAATGTATTGCGTCGTTCAGAAATTGCTGTAGTGCGGCCCCCACATCCCCGTGCATTTAATTTTTTTATTGCTCGTGAATTCAAATAAATGAATAAACACAAACAACTCGTGACATTTCCAACTTCAAATGGTTTTATTCTAAATATTTTATATATACACAAACAAGCAACAATTGCATTTTAATGCAAAAACAATTGGCGTATTCACATATACAGCACGATATGATGTCATCAAGTATAATTGTTCTAAAACAAAACAATATTTTACAAACTGAACCATCTGATTACTATATCTATATTCCCATACCAAACAATAAATAGGTCCATTATTTTGTAAGAGCACATACGGTATAAAATATAGATAAATAACTTATAAAATCTTCGTGCTATTTTCTTTCACTGTTAAAGTTTGTTTTCAACAGACTTTTAAAGATAAAGGAAAAAAAGTTCTATAAATAAAGCAATCTACTATAAAATTTCCACTGTTGAATCATGATCGAGGTTTAAACCTTCCTATAAAAGAAAACAACTCCAACGTAATAAATAGCACAACCATCAAAACTAGAAATTTCTCCATAATCTAGTTTGTTCACAAATTTCATCAGAATTGCCCACATAATTCTTGTATGTTCCATTGTCTAAAATTACCAGTGCATAATTCCTGATCATTTACCACGATAACCAAAAGCTTTGTGTGAATGTGTGCACGTGTGTGTGTGTGTGTGTGTGTGTGTGTGTGTGCATGTGCGTGCAAGCAAATAAGTTAGAGGTAGATTGTATGTATGAATGCACGTACGTGAACATGTGTTGTACGTGCGCACGTTTGTATGCATGCATGTTTCCACACATCAAATTTGCTTGCCTTCAACAAAACAATATCAGCGACAAAACATTTCCATCGCCGTCTTTCAACAAACACACGAAGGACGTAGAGCCAAAATTTTAGGCTGACCACCTCTCAAAACTGCCCCATGGTCCAGTGGGGAATCTGACCGGTGGACATGTCAATGGGTCCAGCCAGGTGACCATGAGGGGGCAAGAGGTTCGGGTGCTGATGGGGGTGAGGCGGCGGCATCTGGTTCGTCACGGGCTGCATCAGCGCTGTGCGTATTGCCGAGACTGGCAACTGCCCCGAGCCCGTCATGTGACTGGTCATCACTTGGCTGGTCGCTATGGAAGAGGGTTGCTGATGCTGTTGGTGTTGCGGTTCTTGATGTTGTTGCTGTACGTGTTGTCCCAAAGTCACGTGCTGCACTGAGAGGATTTGGTTGCCGGCGTACAAGGGCACGGGCGAGCAAGACTCGATATGAGGTTGGTCGGAAACGCTGGCGATCTGCTGCTGTCCTGAAACGACCTGATTGGACAAATGACTCAATTCAGACGACACTGCTTGCACGGTCTGGGTCGCCAACATCTCCAGGGCAGAACTAAACACATCCGCCGTGCGCATGGAGACGTCGGACAAAAGAGGGCGCTTCGGAACCTCCTTGACGACATCCGTCCGCGCCACCTTCAAATACTTCACCTCCACTCCCTTGTGTTTATGCAGGCAATGTTTGCGAACGTTCCCCGATATCTTACACCTAAAATCACAATACCCGCATTTAAAGGGCTTCAAATCTCTGTGCGTGTGCATCACGCGAATGTGCTCCTTCAAGTGATAATTATCCGCCGTCACGTGATCGCAGTGGGGACATTTCACCTTCTTCTCCGTATGAACCCAGCGTATGTGCTTGGCCAGCGTGCGGTCGTGAGCAAACGTCTTGCCGCAGATGTTGCAGACCATGTCGCGGATGTTGAGGTGTCCCTTGATGTGTCGCTCGTGGTGTTTCTTCCGGGTCGTGGTGTAGCCGCAGATGTGACACTGGTAGACTTTGATCTTGCTGTCCAGTCTCTGGTTGTGTCTGGCTAGAACGTGGCCTAAAAATAAACAAATTCACCCAATGAGATTTATGATTAGAAAAGAACATAGTCTAGAAGTAAACAAATGCACCCAATAAGATTTATGATTAGAAAATAACATGACCTTGAAGTAAACAAAGTTAACCAATAAGATTTATGATTAGAAAGAAACATGGCCTACAAGTAAACAAATACTCTCAATTAGATTTTTGATAATAAAAGAACATAAACCAGATGTAAGGAAATTCACCCCATCAGATATATGATAAAAGAAGAGACAAATACAGCCAATCAGTTCTATAATTACAAAAATAAAAAATAAATGTTAAGAAAAGAACTTGGCCCTCGAAAAGGTTTAATTGCAATAACTCAAATTTCCAAACCCCAAAAATATTCTTTCCAAAATAAAACCAACTAATTTTTCAAAAACTTTAACATCAATATCTTAAAGCAATACTAAATCAAAGCATTGCTTTGAGGCATATGCTTATTTATTGAGTACTAATCCTATCCTTCACTTACTCGCCAAATCTGCCTTGCTAACAGTGGAATATGAACAGTGTTCACATATGTAAGGTTTATCCGTGAGGTGACGCGCCTCGTGAGTTTTCAGCTCGTGTTCCTCTCCGTAAGATGCTCCGCACACTTGACACAAGTAAGGCCTTATGTTCAGGTGGCGCTTGTTGATATGCTTCTGTAAGGTTCTGAAAAGAATTGAAAATATTAATAATTTTTTATAATTACTGAGGTCATGTTCCGATTCATCCTGCATTGTGGTATCACTTAAGAGGAAAAAAAACTTATATTGGAGGTTTGAAAAACAGCAATTTGGAAGGATATTACTTGTCAGTTTTCACAAAATGTCCACAGTAAAAAAAGAAATTTTCCGGAAATTCTTGCAATATGCCTTATCGCCAAGGTATGTCCTATCCAAAATTGTTGCAAAATTTAAAAAACATTTTTTTTTTTTAAGTTCAAATTTTCTCAAATAAAGGCCTTAAGATCACTGTATACATTAAAACCCATCTCAACCTCTGACTTTTATCACTCACAATCTAACATTCATGTATTCTTGGGTGTACTTACTTCTCTGTTTTCACGCAGCGTCCACAGTAAGGGCAATTGAACGGCTTGTCCTTCTTATGCTTGGTGGCGTGTAGTTTTAGACTGTTGCTTGCTGTCGTTTCATACTCACAACCTTCTTCTGGGCACTTGAAAGTCTATAGGAATATAATTTGAACAATTTTTCTCTTTAATATGTTTGGGAGTGCTGTACTAGTACAAAAGAAAGATAAAACTTCTTCACTTTGTATGATAATTTTAAGAATACCATTTTTTTCCAGTTTTTTTAATGCATCAGTAATTATAAGGTCTTTCAGCAATTAAAAATTTCTTTCACTCCGATATTTTTTGAAACATTTTATTAATACCAGATCTACTGGCTTTAACAAATTCCAAGAAAATACATTATCTCTTCCAATTTTCAATCAAACACAATAAACTCTAAACTGCTTGTTGGTGAACATAAATAAATAAATAAATAAATAAATAAATAAATAAATAAATAAGACCTACCCTCAGCCCATCTCCTCGGACTTCATGCTTATTAAACATGTGAATTCTAAGATGGTAGCGTTTGCGATATTTCTTCCCACACAGTGTGCACACGACACCCATGCCTCGCTCATGACGTAGGGTGTAATGGCGGCGTACGTCCATTTTGAGGCAGCTCTTGTATGTACAGCCCAAATATTCACAATTAAAGACCACTTCTGGGTGCACCTGGTAATATCACAGAACGACCTCATAATTTCATTTCACCATCATTTCAGAATTCATTTCAGAATTCATTTCAGAATTATTATTATTATTATATTTCAGAATTCATTTCAGAATTATTATTAATACCTCCGCCAAGGAGGTTGTTTTCACCCCTGTTTGTCTGTCTTTCTGTCTGTGTGTTTGTTTGTCATCAACATAACTCAAAAAGTTATGGACCAATTTTGATGAAATTTTCAGGATAGGTGGGAAATAGGTTAACTTAGAAGTGATTAGTTTTTGGTGGTGATCCGGATCCATAATCAATCAATAATCAATAATAATCAAAAATTGCTGCCTTGGTGGAGGTCTGCGATCTTGGAGTGCTTTTGTAGTTATTATTATTGTAATGAAGTATACTGCTTTCCTATCACCTATACACTGTCACAATATTTAATAAAGATCCTAAAGGTGCACATTACATGAAATATACTGCTTATGTAATATATGTATGTTGCCACAACCTATTATAATATAGAAAATCCTGGGTATTTTTATGAACTTTAAAATTTTTTGCCCATTGTAGCTATCTATAAACAAGATTCTTAGTGCATTAATTCATGTAAAATATACTGCTTAGTAATATATACTATATGTACTCTGTCATCACATTTAAACAACATCCTGTGTGTTTTGATGTATGAAAAATCTAATGACTGGTCTTAAATTATATGCACACTGCCAGTAGATCATGCTTCTAAACAAGCTATGCAAAAACTTCCCCCTTCTCCAATTTAATGATGATATGAAATAACAATAATTACAATAAGCCGGGAAAAATGGAAATTTGTGAATCTTAATTCCAAAATCAAGGGGCCCTTACTGTCTCTACGTGGATCTTTAGCGTTGGTGTGCTGTCCGTGCTAAACGTGCAACCCGGGACGTCACATCTGAACGATCGCAACTGCAAGTTGTTCTTCCTGATTGGCTGATTGAGATTGTGAATATCATGTAGGTGGCGCTTCAAGTCTCCTCGTCGCAAAAACATCTGCTTGCAGATCATGCACAGGACGACTGAACGAGAAGGAAAAAAACGTGGAAAAGTAAAATATAACTTCTGCAAGTGGATTTTAGTGTCTTAAATCTTTGGATTTTCTGTTTAGATTGATGATTTGTAGACTAAAGTCAGTTCATTTCTCCAGGTGAATAATCCATCTAATATCCATATAATAATTTATATAGATATGTGCAAAACTGAAAGAAAGTCTTGAAAACAGTGACAGATGTTTGTTATATTGCAATTACTTTTTTCACAACATGAAAATAAATACACATGATAACGGAGATGCTGGTTGGCTGTCATACAAGTTTTTCAATGCACAAATCCAGAGAAACTAAAGGAAAAAAAATTAAGACATATTTTCTACTTAAATTAAGAGTTACTTAGTCCCTCTATAAAATTTTTGATAATGATTATAAAGACCTCAGTAAAAGTCACATTATTTCTCAAAATTTCATGTTATATTTACACTTAAGGTTCTTATTGTTTTTGGGTGTGTGTATGTGTATGTGTATGTGAGAGAGAGAGAGAGAGAGAGAGAGAGAGAGAGAGAGAGAGAGAGAGAGAGAGAGAGAGAGAGAGAGAGAGAGAGAGTGTGTGTGTGTGTGTGAGAGAGAGAGAGAGAGAGAGTGTGTGTG
>NW_019773681.1:634243-655089 GCF_001039355.2 Lingula anatina | reverse complement strand
TATAGGCTATTACTCATTACAATTAATGTGAATAACATGCATTAATAATTTTCCATTAATAGATTCTGTTAGTAAAATAATTCTGTCAGTAAAATTATGTCGATTCAAGACTTCATCAGAACAATAAGTTGACATGTCTGAAAATACATTTTTGTGCGTGTCTGAAAATGATGACAAATATTAGAGAAAATTGGATATTAAGAATTATTAAACAGTTACCGTACCATTCACTTCTGGGTCTGTGTTGGTAATATCACCATCATCAGTGCTAACATCAGCAGCACTTTCCAGGTTGTCAGTGTTCTTGCAGCATTTCTTCTTAACATCTGCAAAATTATTCAAAGATCATGTTTTGAAATTTGTTTTTCCTCAGTAGTTGTGATCTTGCATTTTGGTGTTCTGTTTACAATTGCTGAAGTATAAAGGTTTGACTAGACAAAATTGACAAGTTGGTAAAACAGCATGGATTCTATCTAAACAGGGTTGGTGGACAAAAATACAGGTTTTATTTTACTCTATTTTTCTTTTTATTGAGCATAGAGCACAGCAGTCAAATCTTAGGGTTGTTCAGTGTTTTTTTCACCCTTTTATTTCAGGTATGAATGCTTTTAGAGCAATAAAACAACATCATAAAGACTTTTCCACTTGTAAATTTTTTCCATCCACCAACACAATACTTAAAGCAATTTTTTCTTTCGTTGAAAAATTAATGCGATAAAAAAATTCTGATTTCCTCAAAATTGGGGCTGCTCACAAGTGTTAACCATAAATTTCTCAATATGAAAGGGTCAAATATATTAAGTCACAACAAAACATGTCCAAAATGAATATGGCCAATGTACCTGGACGTCCAGCACTCTGATGACTAGGCTGCTGACCAGTACTGTGACCACTACTGTGGTGATCCTTACGGGGGCCACTGTGAAGGTCAAGGTCACTGTGGAGGTCATCGTGAAAGGTCATCTGTGTCACTGTCCCAGTGTTGGACTCTTCATCTTCTGAGCACCTCTGGAACCTCACCAGCCATGTCTCTAAATGGAAACGTCACAAGTATCATAGAACCACGTCTACCAGGACAATTCAATCTGTAGTCAGCATTTTGAAAGAATTTAGGAATTACATTTAATTTGTTTTAAAATGAAAACATGTTATCAAAATTAAACTTTGGCTTTCATTTTTTAATCCCCTATCCTGCTTTTTCCTTCCTCATCTCTCTCTCTCTCACAAACACACACACATACAGGAGAGAGAGAGAGAGAGAGAGAGAGAGAGAGAGAGAGAATATATCTTACCTTCATCCAACTCCTGTTTTACTTCCTTGCATTCCTGATTCTCCGTATACTCTTTACACAGTCTGACAGCCTCCTGTATTTTCAGCTGTTCTGCTGCTTTCTGAATCAGTCCCAGATTAGACTCAGTCAGCTGCAGTGTTCCTGTGTACATAAAGTCCAAGAGGATCTTTAACTGACTGGCTGGCATGCCTGATAAAAAGAACAACAACTGACTGCAAATTTTGATTTTTTTTTTGGTATGACTGAGGTGAAATAAAATCATAAACTGGTTACAGAGCTACAGAAAACTGTTTAAATTATGGCAAGCTCTTTATTAAAATTGTATATATATCTATTTTTTTACAAACTGATATGCTCTTTTCATAAATTTGATTTACCCTCAGTAACTTTAGTTCAATATAAGTTTATAGTGCTTATGATAAAAACAATATTGTTCAAAAATTCCAGTAACCACGAGATATCCTTAAATAATGATATGCATGAAAGTATCTCTTTTTATTTCCTCAAATTGACAACCTTTTATTTAAAATGAATGAATGAAACTGAATGAATGAATGAATGAATGAATGAATGAATGAATGAATGAATAAAAAAAAAAAAATTAAATACCAGTCAACAGATGCCTGTCCTCATCCAGCAAGCATCCTTGGTCAAGCAGTGACCGAAAATATCCCGAGGCACTGGCCAGGACTACTTTATGAGCAGGAAAGACCACACTGTTCTGAGCCACCAAAGTGACGTCACAGAGTATAACACTGCGATATAATGTGTGGAGACACGAGAGAATGGCATTGGAAAACGCTTTGGCTGTTAGCGAGATCAGTTTGGAGTCCATGCCTGAAAATAGATGATATGCATATTAAAAGCCAGTGTCATATAGGAGGACAAATGCATTTATTATTTTAAAGACTAGAGAGATTTTCCACTCTGTATCTGATAAATTTCTGCATCTGATAAAAAAATAATAAAGTAATTTAGTTTAAAAGCAAACTTTCCAAACCTAAAATTCATTCCCGTGGCTGTGGTAAATATAAGTACGGTTAAGGCAACCATTTAGGCAACTTTCTGCATTCTTGTCCAAGTCTACACACGTATGATGTATTTTTTAAAACTTACATGTTGTACTTACTCAAGTTCTTTAGTTCGACGGTCGACATGGTCACGACATGGAAGAAGTGTGTTTTAATCTATCTGTTCACCCGCTCCAACTTCTGCAATGAGTAGGGGTTAATTAACAAATTAATTTGTAAGAAATTCGTTGTCCGAAAGATCAGCTGAATTTTTTTTATCTACCTCTCTTTCAGAGCTGAAAGAAAGGAAAATTTTCGAAATTATCTAAATTATGATGTATCACCAACATATGTTGTATCTGTCTTTTTTCGTTGATTAGATTATTAATTTTTCATAAATTTATTTTAAATAATTTAAACGACATTAAACAATATTCCTGCTTGGATAAGTTCCATTTTTACGAAACTACAGTTTTAACTACAGCGCAGCTCTACACGTGATATCACATCTCTAACACATGGTCGAAAAAAAAGAGTGAAGATGGAATATCTACCCGAAACTTCATCGACCCAAACAAACATGATGTAAGTATTTACTGTATTCATTTGACAAGTTTGTTTTTCAAATGAAAGTTTGAGTTTTGATATTGGCCATTTTATCGTTTCCGAAAACCATAGGAAAACAACTTGCCAACATGACAAAATGTTGTGAAATATGACTCGGTTAGCTTAAAGTTTCTTGCGTTTATACTGTGTATTTTGCCCATGTCTATTTCTTTTAGAATTTAGTTACATTTTTTAGGCTTAAAAGTAAAGACTGACAATTTTCCTGTCAAGTGTCAGGTATTTTTCATATTTTAATGTCAACATAATTCAATGTAGTGGCTTGATATTATGTAATGCTTTGACATTTTTGGGGACCTGTTTTTGCTGTTATAGGAAATGAATTAGATACACAAATGATGAACAATTTTTTGTAGTATAGCAAATCTAATTTTTTATTACTTTTAGCCTGTGTTGTTCATGTGGCACAGCCATAGAGCCTAACCCTACGAACATGTGCATTGCGTGTCTCAGGGCAGATGTTGACATCACAGAAGGAATCCCTAAACAAGGGACCATCTACTTTTGCAGGAATTGTGAAAGGTTTGTTGATTTATTCCAAGGAGTGCTCATCTTTCTTTATGAGAAGCATTAACCTAAGGCTTTTATTTCACTGAAATTAAATTTCCCTAAAAATTCAAACACTTTTCACCACTTCAAGTAAATTGATAACAGAATTTTCTATTAATGGACAAATACTGGTTCATTTCATCTGTGACATTAAAAGTTAAAAATACATAATATAGATTGTTATAAGTACTATATCAGCAGAATTGAAATTGAGCCAGTGAAAATTTGTAAATTTGTTCAATGATCAGCCACTATTAACTGTTAAAGGCCAGTTGATCCTTAGAGCCTTCCAGATATATAGAAAACTAATATAATATTTATTTTATTTTATTGATTACATTATTATTATTTAATTTTTTTTTTTTTTGGGGGGGGGGGGCACAGACTGAAACTTTTATTAACATTAATCTGGCCAGTAGTGAATTTGTTGTGTGGTCTCTAGATACCCTTAGCCCCCTAGTGCCTGGGTAGCAGCATCAGAGTTGACAGTAGCCTATTTTGTACATCATTATTTTCTGCTCTTTGTCTGTACATTTGACAGCTTTGCTGCCTTGTTTTGTTCTATAGATATCTTCAGCCTCCTAGTGCCTGGGTAGCAGCATCACTAGAGTCCAGAGAGCTGTTAACAGTGTGTCTGAAGAAACTGAAGGGGCTTAACAAGGTAAATACTGAATTCAGTTTTTATGTACAGACACTGTACATTTTACAGAAAAATGAATTTAGAGAGCAATGAATGTCATGTCTTCAGCTTTTGAAGTGTTTTCAAATGTAACAATTTATTGAGTCTTTCCTTGAGATATGTGATGGTTCATATTGACAGCCAGTTCAGCTTGAAATATCTTTAAAAAATCAAGTCTTATTTGTCAACATATAACAATTTGCTTTGTTACATTAAATACAACCATCTGTAACATTTAAGCCATCACATTAGATAATTGTAATTTATACCAGTCTGACATTTTCAGTCATATTTTAGAGTATCACAATCAAATTTAAGTTCAGTTTCAAGTTTCATGTTTTAATGACAGTGTATGCAATAAGATTGTAATGAAACATTCACTTTTTAATGAAAATGTGACCTTGGCTTTGTAATCAACAGGTTCGTCTGGTGGATGCTGGGTTTATATGGACTGAGCCTCACTCTAAGAGAATCAAAGTGAAATTGACCATACAGAAGGAGGTATGTAGGATAATGATAATTATTTGTTCATGTAGAAATAAGCAACCTTAGCTGAACTGGTGATAGTCATGATTTTAAAAATTAATGCATATAAAAAATGAAAGTAAAATAAAAGTGTGCTGGATTTAATAAGTTTACCATATTTTAGGTCTTTAAAAATGTGTCTGGTGGTCCATGTCTTAGAGGCAACTTTGCTTCTCTGACCCTCAATTTTCAGTCATGAATGGTGGTATAATTATGTTTTCACCCCTGCTTGTCTGTCCGTCTGTCTGTCTGTTTGTCATCAACATAACTCAAAAAGTTATAGATGAATTTCAATGGAATTTTTGGGGTAGGTCAGAAATGGGTTAACTTAGAAGTGATTAGTTTTTGGTGGTGATCTGGACCAATAATCAATCAATAATCAAAAATATCAAAAATTTAGGGGTGAAACGGCATTAGATGGAGACTTTGCTGCCTTGCCGGAGGTTTGCACTCTCTGAGTGGGTGATATTATTGCTGTGAATGCCTTACCAAGTTGGTGGCAGGTGGCCAGGAAGCAGCTATGCCTCTCTGATCCTCAATTCTCTTTTCAGGTGGTTAATGGTGCTATAACTGGGTGTTGTTATTGATGAGAAAGGTCTTTAATTACCAAACTGGTGGTACATGCTCAGGAGGCTGCTATGCCTCTCTAATCCTCAGTTCTACTTTGGGGTGGTTAATGGTGCTATACCTTTTGGGGAAATGCCTTAAAGTGGACTATGCCTCTCTAATCCTCAATTCTATTTTTTCAGGTAGTAAATGGTGCTGTACTGCAGCAGGTGTTTGTGGTGGAGTTCACAGTAAACAACCAGATGTGTGACGACTGTCACAAGGTGGAGGCCAAGGACTACTGGAAGGCATGTGTGCAAGTCAGACAGAAGGTGGGGCCTCAATGTTTAGATAATGTGAATCTCTGATGGTAGTATGATTTGAGAGACATTTAAGACCTTTAATAAGAAGATTGGTGTTATTTAAAGTCATGCACTGTCTGTGTATGCCTGCTTTTGTGTGTGTGTGTGTGTGTGTGTGTGTCACTTTGTCAAAAAAATTATAATTGTGTGTCAAGGCTACAAACTTGAGGTATGATATAGTATCTTTGACAGTCCACTTTAGAATCCACAGTGCTGTTTGTACCAAATGAACATTTAAAAAAGTTATAGTTCATGTGACTGTATGTAAAACAGTGAAAAAAGGATGTTTTCTTCATCTAATTCTTCTTCTAATTTTCAGACTTCCCACAAGAAGACCTTTTTCTACTTGGAGCAGCTGATACTGAAGCACAATGCCCATGCTAACACTGTCAGTATAGTCCCAGTGCCAGGTAAGAATTTTTATAGCAACATTTTCCTCAAAAAGTTTTCTTTAAGATGCATCAAAGTATGTATCTGTCTTTTAAGAAACTAGTCAAGTTTGGTAGTCATCAGTTAGGAAAAGAAACTGACCCTTTCCTCACTGTAAGTATGAAATGCAGACTGAGAAAAAAATAATTGTCACTGTAAAGATATAAGGGTGTGAAATTTTTGTGGCTGATTTTGAACTTTTTGGGAGCTAAAAACATCTTTGGCCCAGGTGGCCCGCTAGACCCCATGCCGTATTTTTTTTTGGACTTTTTCACATAATGGCAGTGTTTTCTCTGGATATAACCCGTTTCTTAAAATTTAATCAAACACAGATATTTTCTTTCAGATGGAATTGACTTCTTTTACCACAAGAAGGAAGAGGCCAGGACAATGGTGAACTTCTTGCAGGCTGTGGTCCCTTGTAGGTGGGTCGAAGTTTGTTCACCTTCAAAATGGCCTTGACACTAAAGTGACCTTGCCCTTCCCAGGTGTCTTTTCAAAGAAACCCGTATGGTTTTCAGTCTTTATTTTAACATTTTTCCAACTTGAATTTGTCATTGTGTGAATCAGATGTAAAATGTATTGAAGAGCATGGGTGATGATTAAATTCGAACTGTTAGGCCGCATTCAGAACAGTGGACTAGTCCGCGGGTAAAATATGGCGACCCACGAAAAAGCTTGCCTTCTTATCTGTAAAAGACACTGAATAGATTCCCCGTGGGGAAGTATTCAAGTGGGTCGACCATATTTGACCCTCGGACTAGTCCACTGTTCTGATTGCGGCCTTAGATAAATAAAGTTAATCTTTATGTGTGCCATTATTTGTCCATTTCAGGTATCAAACGTCACAGCAGTTGATTTCTCATGATGTTCACAGTAACACCTACAACTACAAGACGACTTTCTCAGTGGAAATTGTGCCTATTTGCAAGGTTAGTCTTTAATTCTGGTTCTTACATGTCATTTGTGGGCCAAAATATATTCCTAAAGAAAGAGTAGGAGAAGACGTGTTGAGGGGCGCTGTTGAAGCACCTGCCAAAGTAATGCTGGCCAGTTTACAAAATGCTGCACCATGGGGTGGATTCACAAATTAATAAGTTAAAGGGATAAAAATTGTTGTGTCTTAAGAGATTATAATTGAAAATGTTTTAGAAAAAAAAAACTCGGACTAATTTTGAATGTTGAAATGGACTAATTAACCATTGGTGAGTATGGGAAAATTGTGGTTTACCCCAGGAAAATCCTTTTTCTGACCAAAAGCAACAGTCGCTATCCCTTTAAGCCAAGCCCAAAAATTGGTGTTAAATTTTAGGTGTAAATAATAATTAAACAAGATAAATAAGTTGTTGTACAATTAAATGAACTGAATAAGTTTCATTTTAGTTTTTGTTATTTCCAGGATAATGTGGTGTGCCTGCCCCCCAAGCTGGCCCAGTCCCTGGGGGGTATGAACCCTATATGTCTGTGTCAGAGGGTCACCCAGACCATACACTTGATTGATGTCAACACACTGCAGAGTAAGTGAACTGGTATAATAATAATAATAATAATAATAATAAATAATAAATAATAATAATAATAATGTGGTGGTGATGATGGTGATGATAATTATGATACTTAAAATTTTTATTACGACTCAAAACTGTTGGATTCTACACTAGAATTTCAAAAAAAAAATTAAGTAAAATTGCAAGGAAGATATATTGAATTACAGGTGTACTGTTGAAATAAAAGCGGAAGGAAAAAGGAATCTGGTATTTACAGACCATTGTAGCATATTTAAAGACAATTTTTTAAAGTAGAACAATTTCATTTTTATCAGTTGCTGAGATGAGTGGCACAACATTCTGGAGAACTCCCTTCAGCAGTTTGTGTGAACCTAGGAACTTGACGGAGTTTGTTGTCATGGACATCCAGATTTTATTTGACCACGGGAAGCAGGGGACAGTAAGGGGACCCGTTTCTCAAAAGGTAGGGTGCAGGGCTGGGAATTTTCTGATGTAGGTGTTTCTGTATGTCTGTTAGTCTTTGTTAATGTGGTGTTCTGTATTTTTATTGTCTTTTTTATTGTCGGAAAGTATTTGTTTGTGTGTGTGTGTGAGAGAGAGAGAGAGAAAAAAAGAGAGAGATAGAGAGAGAGGGGGGGGTTGTGTTTGTGTGTTTGTAAGAGAGAGAAAGCATAGAAGCATTGCTCAAATGTGGGAATTTAAGATTGTGTGTGTAAAAGCGTTTTGGAAGTTTACATATATAACTGATCAGATATTTTTTTTAAAAAATCTAGGGGATTTTCATTGTAAATTCAGTTTCCAAGAAGCAAGGCATTAAACAAAAACACGAAGTTCATTACTGCAAACTCATCTATATGGGATTGCACTCGTGTGATTCATGAAAGTTTAAATGCATGTACACCGTTAACTTTCAGAATGTTTAGACATAGCACATAAGTGTAAATTTTATAAATCAATAAAGATATTTTTTTCTTTTCTTTCCTAGCATGTGCTGGCTGACGTGTGGGTGGCCAGACCCAGCGAGATGGGAGAGAAGCAATATTTCTGTAGAACCCACCTGGGACATCTGCTCCAGCCTGGGGACTCTGTGCTGGGGTGAGTGACCATGGGACTCTGAGTGCAGACATGCTGAAAACTTTTCAGAATGGCCAGACATTTGGACAGTCAGTAATGAAAAATTTGTCGGACTGAATGGATTTTTGTCGGACCGAAAATAACCCTATTTGTTTGAGACAGATACTAACAGTGCGATTAGGGTAGCTTACTTTGTTTGTGAATGTGATATGTTTGAAATGGAAGGAAAAAACATTTTGGGTTTTATATGATTTTATTAGTGAAGTATGTCGAATGATGACTGCCAATTCAAAATTGCGGCTCTTAAAACTCTTATCGGTCCTTTGGACTTACCAAATCCAAATTTTTTACCAATCCAGACAAATTTTCTCGGTCATGACCAATCGGACTGACAGTTTCAGCATGTCTGTGAGTGTGTTAGGTGTAATTGTGTCGGATGAGAATTGACTGACATAATTCCAGCCTTGGGAATCTGGGGTGAGTGACGGGAACACTCTTCATTGTGGTAGGTGTGATTTTGTTTGCTGAGAAGCAATAGTGTTGATTGTTGTGTTAGGTGTGATTGTGTGGGATGAGAAGGGATTATATTGTCGATTGTGTGATACAGTTAACTGTCTCGGTACTTTTTTTTTTTTTTTTTTGGTTAACCATATTATTATTATTATTATTCAATGTTTTGTGTTTTTCTTTCAGGTTTGATTTGAACAACAGTAATGTCAATGATAAATACTTGGAGAGTCTACCTGCTGATAAGATACCAGATGTGGTGAGTAGTACCCAAAAGTCCTGTATCTGTGTTCATTCCATTAAAAAAAATAAACAAGTTAATAAATAAAATAAAATAAAATAAAACCACTGCGATCACATCAACAATGCACACATTTTGTGTGATATTTATGTGTGTTTTATTTTACTTTTAAATTACTGATATACGTGGGAACTAAAGTATAAAGCAGAGAAAATAATTGGGCAAGGTGAAATATTACACAAAATGTGTGTCACTGGTGCGATTTACATATTCACTTTCCTTAAGAGTAACCCTTAGTGGTTGATAGAAGGGAGTTTTTGCTGAAGAGACAATTTAATTCTTGTGTAGATACTAGATCAAGTGAATTTTTTCTCTCTCAAAATTAATCTGTCAATTGTTTTACGCAGGTGATTGTCAAGAAGATTTATGACAAGAGCAAGCGTCAAAGGAAGAGGAAGTGGAAGCTGAAGAGATTGGAGCAAACAGAAAAAGAGGAGACTTCCAGTATTGAGAGGTGTTTGTTTGTTTGTTTGTTTGTTTGTTTTTGTACTGGAAAATGAAATATATCTTTTCTATTTGGTAAAGAACATATATTCTAAAATTTCATTAAAAATCAACATAAGTTGTTAACATGATTAAAACATATTTTAATCGAGTCTCGAATATTCTGCTTTCAAAATATTTTGACTGTTCCCATTGTAAAAATAGGCATATTTTAATATGGTTTTGAATATGTGATATATTCATAAAATTTCATTATTCTTAGGGATTATAATGATTTCTTGGATGATTTGGAGGAAGACCCAGGACTGAGGCAAAATGTCAATATATACAAAGGCAAGTATAGTTTAAATTTGCAGTGTTATAAATAGGTCAAAAAATTCAATGGTGGATATCATTACTGTATTAGTCCAGTTTGTAAAAAAAAAAGAAAGAAAAGGAAAAAAAAACATTTTCCATAAAATAAGACAAGATTCTCCCTGTAATCAGAATTAGTCAACACTTCTCTCAAAATAAATTTAGAAAAACATTTTGAAGGTATTTTAAAAAAGCCAAATTACAGATTATCAAGTAGGTGTATAAAGAATAGAGCAGTCATGGCCTATCCCTTACAGAATGTAAAATGTTGCAGCAGTACTCCCAGAGAATAGCCAGAGTACTCCAGCAACCCTTGCCAAAAGCCTATATTGTCGTTAAGGGATGCCAATGAAATACAATTTCATTTCATTTATTTACTCTCCGAATAAACAAGAATTCTTGACATTACAGATGCACAGAAATTGGCAGTTGACCAAGATGACACCAGTGATGATGAAGACGTGCCACACATAAGCCTGCAGGAAATGCTGGATGACTTGCATATTTCTGAGGATGCAACTGGGGAAGAGGGGGCGGCCATGATGGAGTGACAAAACTATAGAGGGCACTGCATGTTTTGTGACTGGAAACAATATGCAATGATTGCTAAATTTTGATGAATAATTGTCAGAAAGTGATAAGCTCTTATGCTGAAACACTGTTGGCTATGCCTTGCATGTTTGTAGAGATGCATTGAAAAGAAGAAAGGAAAAAGTAGCCATGATGCTGTGACTGAACCCTACGGGGCATCACATTTCCCGTTTGAAATTAGGGTTTTGTCAGGCGAAGAGGGATTTTCCTCTATTTATTTATTAATAACAAATATTTCAATATTATGAGGTTATCTTTATTATAGTCTTGCTGGGTCTTGGTTTTAAGAACATTTAATGTGATGTGTTGTTTCAGTTTGACTTGTTCAAATCATATTTGCTTTATGGTATGTTTAAAGTAAAATTTAAGACCCCATTTCAAGAGATTAGATATCGATCTACTTTAGATTGACCTAACTCCCGGGGGGTTCACACTAAATAGCTGTCAGCCGAGCGGAAACAAAAGTTAATTACCCACTTACAGCTTGTTGTAGGCGGGGCGGGCATTTAAGCCGGATTATCTGACAGTAATCTAGTGAGACTCCCCGCGGGGATAGATCGATCTAAAAGCTCTGGGAATACAGCCTAAGTATTAGCTGAGCATTTGCCTGAAATCTATGTCATGTTTTTCATTTCCCTGTAAAAGTTTTTTTTTTCCCCCTATGTGCAATCTTACATGTAGCATGTGGATACATGGAAGACTGCATGATTATGTTTGTAGCAATTTCAAGATTTGAAGAATAATTATCCTCCCATTTATGTTAAACAGATCTACCCCCTTGTTTAGATACTGGAGAAGAACATTTCTCACTCTCAACAGAGATTTTGAATTTAATTTTCTAGAAAGCAGTGTAATATATTACTATTTCAAGAGAAAGATTTCCAGCAATCTTAAACTCGATGGGCAGCTCTTTGTTATTCTCTGTACCTACAGACATCTTCAAACTCCATGGTAATTTGTTTTAATTTAAAAAAAAATTAAGCATTAAGCAAAACAAAGTCTGGGTTTTAGAAGCCACATACCTTTACTGATAACTCTAATAAAGTCCACTAAGAAAACATACTAGGCTTTGTTATTGTTAATATACAATAGATATAAGGTAACCAAATACTCACAGCCAGTTACTATGATGAATTCACAAGTCAAACCTTTAAAAACAAATACAAGTTCAAAGCAAACTGAAAATGGGCTTAAATACTTCATTCTCAGTCAAATGTAATACTTAAACTTATTCCTGAATCTTGAATACAATTTAATGACAAAGCTTGTTATTTTTTCTACACATATTCTTGATATTTTAAATTTCCCTTCAAATCGTGTTCTCCACCTTGTTTTATGTTCAAATGATGAAAAGTTCCGTCTTGGGCGTTTCCTTTTAATCTAGAAATAAGGTATACATAATACACTCATTGAAAATAATAGTTGCGTGTGGTACTTTTCAAATTCTATCCACATTCCCTCCTTCACCAAAATGTAGCTTATTTTGACATCGAAACAACTGTGATTAAACTAATATAAAAACACTTTTTAAACACTAAATCGTCTCACATTTTAAAACAAAAAGTTACGAAAAAAGACCCTCAATGATCTTAAATTAGATGGAGAGAGCAGGCATCAAAATTCCACAAGGTGTCACCACTACACATGACACAATTTCACATAATTCAAAGCTTTGTCAACCTAAAAAATTTTACCCTCTGCACAACTAAAAATAAAATCATTGCATTTACTATACATGAAAATTTCACTATAAAATAGATACACAACGAAGCAGATTGCTATTAATAATAATTATTATAATTATAATAATGATAATTCTTAATAAAATGCATGCACTTTATGATATTTTGACATTGTTTTCCCGGCTTTGCTTGAAGGCTCCCATTTTTGGGACCCGTTTTTTGTGAGCAAAATTTTGATTGGTCAAATGATATGTGTTAGCAGTCACATGACTGACTTCAAAGGGCTGACCAATCAAATTGCACCAAACATTTTATCAAATATCAGTTGATTGCTCAAGGAAATGCTTGTGCCTTACTTTGCCTCATAATTAAGATCCCTTTGCAAAACTATTTTTAGTCTGTATTCTCAAGAGGGTTCATGATGTTGATATAGTTTTTGATACAGAGAGATTCCAGTAATGCACAATGACAATATAAATTGCCATGAATAAAAATATTGGAGTTGTAATGTCATGACTCTCAAATTTTATCTGTCATTTGAAGAATCTTAAACAACAACTACTGAAATGGCCCTCTTAGAATACAGACAGCAATATAAAACACCTAACTCTTTGGGCACCTTGGAAATCTTCACTGGCAATTATTCATTTGACATGTTACCGATTGGGCATATGCAAATAAATATGTATAATGTGCAAGGCTTGACATAGTCTAAATAACGGGAATATATATTTTAATTATCTAGAATGATCAGTATTTTGGATTTGGAATATCACCTTTTTATTCATTAAGCGGAACACAGTTCTAATCACTCGCTCTACATGCTTTTCTCCTCTTTCACTGAACAATACAAAATTTCTTAACGTCTCTCGCTCACCGCCATCTTGAAGTGCATTCAGAGCAGCTGACTAACAGATTCGCGGATCAAATATGTCCGACCCACTTGAATACTTGTTGCTTAATCCATGCAGGGAATCTATTCAGTGCCTAATCAGGAATTACGCAGCAAGCTTATTAGTGGGTTGCCATATTTGATCGACAGATCGGTAAGTCTAATGTTCTGAATGCGCTCATGGACAGACACACACGGGTGAAAAGGAAGTTCACAAATGTAAAGCTGGCACCATTACGCATCATGTTGCATAGCAATCTTAGACCCCCTTTTCACATCGAGATGAACACTTCACTGGACCGGTTCACTTTGAGAGGCCAACAAATTCATATCTGCCTAAAACAAATTTAGTCAACTGAACAGAGCTTCTGCGATGGAGGTCAATTAAGACTGCGTTTCCACAAACCCATTGTACTACCAGGATCAATCTAACTTTGCTGGGCTTCTTGCTAAAGTGCTCTCAGTGTGATCACCTTAATTGTCTGGCATTCCCTCTTGAGTAACTTGGGGGTAGTTGGCTGTCGTTAATTATCCCCTAACAGTTAGAATAAGCGTACCAGATATTTAAGCCACTTACAATGGACGCAATTTAGCAAGAATCCCTATAGATTTAGATCACTAAAGATAGTACAATGGGTTCATGGGAATTCCCCCGAACTGTTGGTAGGGAGTCAAACCTCCCTGTAGCTTAACAACATGTGTGGACCAGTCAAAATGGATGTGCTCAGTGAAGTGTACCACTCAGGTGAGAAAAATGAGCCTAATTTTTCAAGGGTGAGCATCTCAATTCGTTGGCCAATAGAAACACAGGAGTTCTACGCTAGTCTCGTCATCCCAGTGACAAACCAAGAGCATGGCAGGCAGGGATCATGCCATATGCCCTACCTGTAGGGGACGCCACTGGTACCGCCTGAAAGGGGGCGCCACTGGTAATGCCTGAAAGGGTTGCCACTCAGACTATTTTTGGATACAGTTGCCGTAAAAACCGCATGGTAAATGTCAAGACGGGGAGGCGATTTTTATGTCTGCCACAAGTCCTTTTTTTCAATGGATGTGTTCCTGCGTCTTCCTTAAATGTAGATGGCAAATCTCAAAACTATTTTGTTGCTACAAGTTAACTAGCCACTTCAGAGTTTGGACTCCAATGTTCAGTATCTATATTATATACTGGATCAGACTTATGCTATCCAGTTATTTCTCACTATATTCCTAAAAAAAAAAAAAAGCCAGAATTGGGTTAAAAGTTTTAAATATGCTATTGTCCTTTCTTAATCCCCATTATTTGATACAAAATTTGCAATTTGATACAAAATCCTAAATACAGATATGATTTTGGGTTGTTAGAAAAAGAAAAGGAGTAAAAAATGGGCGTGGCTTATAAGCCACGCCCATTTTTTTACTCCTTTTCTGAGCCTTGGGGGATCTTGGGGCAGCTTTAGTTGGAAAACTGGCAAGAAAATTATCTGATGTCCCATTAAATAACAAAAAAAAAAAAAAGTCCGTCAACAGCCATTTTTTGTGCAAGTCAAAAATATCTTTCACATCTAAAGATTATCACTTTTGAAGGTACTCAAAAGTTGCATGAAATTGCCAGTAGTTGTTAAAAATTTTCAAGTTTGATAGCGACAGTCATTAAGGAAGGACAGGAATAAGAACCTTGAAAATTACTAGACAGGCCATAAAAAGCCATGCATAATATCTACCTGGTAAAACTAACCTAGGAGTAAAGTCTCCCATACCCAGCCTTCATATTATACCATTTGAATATTGGGACTACAAAAATAATGGCGATATTGCTTGTTAATCAGGCGAGTATGACTGATCTCAGTTTCTTGCACCATAGAATTACATGCATAGAAATCTGGAAGGCCCTAGCAACAACGTTATTATAACCTCGTTAAAAACCCCTTTACACTTGACGGCGTTCTTTTTGTATTCTGTTGTACCGCCCCATGTGAGAGTATAAAAAAAAAACTTTACATGCTGGCAAATCATTGAGCATTTATTCTGCAACCAAAGTGATGCTTGTTCCCCCATTTCTTTTACCACAGTGATGCCAGTTTCATGGTCGCACAAAGGACGCAGAGAGAACGCTGTCCAGTGTAAAGGGGAATTGAGGGATTACACTAGCTTTTATTCATATTTTGCATTAGTACATTTGCCATATGAGATCAGCTCTTGGCATCAAGGTCTAAAATATTTGAAATGGTTAATGGCACCATTTTTTCTTTTTTTATTTTTTCTTTTTTTACCAATTGCAAAAATGGTCCCTAGATAAGACATCTGATGCATTTCTAGGAGGATACAGAAACAGGCCAGACCTCCCCCCCTCCCCAATCTCAAATAATATTCTTTCCAAAGAAATATTTTTGCTTCACAGCACTGATTATTTAATTTTCTTGAGCGGACACAACAGAATATTTATGTATTGAAGAATTAACTATACAGGACTAAGTTTAAATTAGGTGGAATTTTCTGCAAGGTATTTAACTGACTTTCAAGTAATACCAATAGAGTTTAAAAACTGGAATCCCTATATACTTCTACAATCTTACAACATTCTTTATTTTAACTATTTTAAGGTTGTCTAAGATGACAAAAGATGGATAGCTCTACATTGGGAGGACCAGGGAGCATGTTCCAACACCAAATGTCTGGATTTTGATCTCAAAATGTCATGGATATTCCACCACAAGCAGAACTCGAAAAAAAAAAAAAAAAAAAAAAAAACGACAGCCAATCACAAAAGTTGTAACAAACAAAATTACTGGGTGCGCAACATCTACTGAGTCTTTCTTGCTAACCTTTGCTGTGATCTGCAAGTCCAAGGACTAAAAGCATTCCTTACAGAAACTTTCTAAAACAAAATTAAATATTTGATTCCCTTTTGGAAATGATCCACATTTAGTCCTTAGCGAACTTGCACTAGCTCAAGTGAGCCTAGATTTTCACAGAAAAAAAAAAAATCATTAAATTAGTACAAATATCACTGAGCTAAATATCATTGTCATTTATTTCAAGTTTGCTGCACCTATCAAGTTAAAACATTTTGGGCACTTGAAGGCAACGGAAGTGGCACGTCAACCTAAATGAGATCTGGAACAGAGACAAGGCACATTTAGACACAGCTTTGAACCCGTAAACGAACCAAAATGGAACACAATTTAGATACAAGTCTGAAACCATAAATGAACCAAAATGGAACAACTGGACCAAGAGGGTGTCTAAACATGCCTTGGAAGAGTTAACACCAAGTCACAGCCAAAGGATGCCAGGGACAAGACTAGTAGACCAAAGGTGAGAATTTTTTTTTTTTCAGAATCAGACAAAAAAATTAGCTCCAAAATATTTATCCAAAACTTTAAGCAAAAAAAAAAAAAAAATTAAATTTTCTTTGATCCAAGACAGCTCATTGCTTGACTCAACTGATCTTATGTGGCTTAAAATGACTTGATTTCCACCGGTCTACTGTCTGTCCCTGTACAGTGAACACGCCACAAATCATTCCACGACGCTGACGCACAACAAGGGAAAAAATTTGCGACACAACACCGTCCACGTCTCACAACCCATATCAACACTCTAAACATTTACAGAAAAAAAATACTTCAAAAACAGCATACAATATAATTGTAACATCAGTAGCCGTAATGGGTTGCAAGAGGTTAAACATCCCAGTATGGGTTAACAAATATTTGACAAAAGGTTGAGATTTCTTGCACACCGCCTGCCCACTCCGGGTGACCCCTTCAATTAAATGCATTGGTCCTAATATATATACACACGAGCACACTTGGGTATTAGCAGAAGGTACAGATCCCATATAGTACCCCCTCCCCTAACTATCTGATATGGATTATAATATAAATATTTATCATTCAATGTCGTGTGATTCAATGCCATGAAAACCGATGTGATTTGATTGGTTAGACCAGACGCAAGACCTGTCCATGAATTTACTGACTATTTTTTGTCCACATTATCAGCATGTTAACTCCACAGATAGAGAGCCTTGTTTTACGGTTGTCTCGTTTTGGCACCAACTCGGTGACATAATTTAGTTTGACTGATGTTAAACAGAGGCTCCCATCTTGATGGAAATTGCAGCTTCTTTTTCTGCACCAAACCAGATTCTTTGTCAGGCATGATGATGAGCAGTTTACCAGGCATTTTTGTTCATTGAATGATAAATTTCTTGCCCCAGGTTTGCTTACCCAATACAGGTTTATATTGACACCGTCATTTAGGAAAAAAGTTGGAAAAATATGACATGGGGTCCAGTGGGCCGTCTAGGCCAATGACATTTTTGGCTCTCAAAAAGTCAGAAAACGGCTGACAGCCCGAAAATCTCATCCTTGTCCATCTTCAGAAAGAGCCCAATGCCTCATGGGACAGACCTATCTCCGGGTCAATATAAACTCGTACTGTATAGGCAAACAGGTTAACTAATAACTTATATACAGCATCGACTCCCATTGTGGCAGAACCATGTTTAATTTTTCTTCCCATCTCATAGCCTGATATTTCATATTTACAAAGAATGCATTAAAACACCATGTAGAGTATATAACAAAATGTCTAGCAAATCATATGATCTGAAATAACTATAATTTTACCACTATTTGAACATTGTGGTCACAATAAAAAAAAACACCAAAATATTCATATGTGCCATTTCCTTTTTGAAATACAGTTGAATGCTAATTAGACTAAACATTTTTTCACCTGTGAAAAAAAAAGGCATTCAACATGATTGACTGAAATGTTCATAATAAAGCACACTACACAATACAAACCATTCAATAAAATCCAATTCATTTTCTTAAAACATGAGAAAACCCCATCATGGATTTAATTTTTCATAAAAATTGGAGAAGAGCCCATTTTAACAGTTGTAATTCTAGCCAAAGAATTCTAAAGCAGACAAAATATACATAAAATATTAACTTAAGTATTGGGGAAAAAAAGCTGCATTTTCTTCCAGCCATTGTATTGCTCGATACATGCTGATTCTACATCACATACAGCCTTAAAATTCTTAAAGGAATTGCCATTATTATAGTCGCCCTTTAAGGCAGACATCCATGCTCACAGCCTCATTTCTATATTATCTTATACAATATGTAATATAATAAGATATAGGGGGTGATATCTAAAGCAAAGATCACAACAAAAGAAAATTCACATAAAAGTCACTTAAACATTGCTCTACATTTCATACAAAGAAACAAAAAAAAAAAAACTCTAAGTATCTGCAAAATGCACGCATGGGTAAAAGTCGCACTATCCAAGCTACCTCTACTAAATTGTATGTTACGGCATATATCTTGCTTGGTTGCACTGCCTCTCTTAAAAAATATCATTAAAACTCCTCTTTGACATATGTTTTAAGTCATGATTGTGCAACAATTTTGCGGTTATTTACCAGGCACAGCAATGAACAGCATATAAATACTTCAAAGTTTTTGCATATAGTCCATAGAAAGTTGAACAGCCATGCCTATTTCAAAGTAGTCAAAAGTTGCATGTGGAGAATGACATGGGTTAAGTATTCTAACAGCTGACACCTTTAAAAACAACAAGTTCCAGCTGCCCAAGTTTGCCCTTGACCTTGTCATGGCCTTGACCCACATGGTCAAGGTGAAAGTTGTCATGTGCTTAAGATGAGGATTTTGTGCATATGTTTTGAAAATGTAGGCCCATGTGACCTGGACATGTTCATACAGTCACAGCTGATGTGTAAAAAATTTGATTTGCAAATACTTCCAGCTCACAAGATAGATTAAAAAAAACGCCCATTTAATGAATGCATGGAACAAAAGTTGGGATTCTGACTGATACAGCTTCTGCTAACACAAATTTACAAATCATTGCATGAAAAAACTGTGTGAAAATAAATCTTTGAAAAAATTCCTTACTGGTGAAGGGCAAATTTGATAAATACTTAATTATAATTTTGAATTCATTGTTTATAAAATTCTGCAGATGAAGTTCAAGAACAAAAAAAAAAAAAAAAATTAAAAAGTCAGCCGACTCTAGGCAGAATACTTCACCCTCATTTGCATGAATTCCATCTCATTTTTTGACACACAATATCAAATAACTGCACTTATTTCCACACAATATAAAATAAAATTAGCAAACAACATAAAATGGATCACCAAAATCTTCTAATTGAATACCCAAATACCCAGTTTGAGCAGCAATGCTGTCTGACAGCAAAAACCCCATGATGTTTTGTAAGGCCCAGTGCCTATGCCTTTGCAACAATGACAAAACCGATGCTGGGCTTGTTTGTTTCAAGCTGAGCTAAAAGTACCACTGTTCAAAGACGTTTTTGGAAGACGCCATCCAATATTGCTCTTCTCCGAGTTTTTCCCCTGATCTTTGCCGCCTCTTCTTCTTTTGCAACCTTAACTAGTTTTAAAACTCTGTCCAACTTGAAGTACATCTTCCACTTTTTGCCTGATCCCAAACCATCTTGGAAGACACCAACCAATATTGCTTTGAAATGACACATTTTTACTCCAGTTATGAAACACTGCATACTGAGCAAATTCTATTGGCTGATTGTTCATCATGTTACTATGACAACAGATGTCACATGATTGTAACTATAGCAACACCAAAAGTCTGTCTTGGAAAGATGGCGCTCTCAATCTGTTTTCCCCTGGAACCTGTATGTCTAAAGCCCTCGGAACAAGGATATAACTTGGAAGTTTTACTGGAACAGATTATGTCGATAAGAAACACTGCTACAGGCAGTCAGTCTCATGGGTCTAGTGTCTCATAAAAAAACTGCAAGTCTGGGTTTTCATAAAATCAGAATCTTGATCGGATTCCATATGTTTTAGCGTCTCTATGACTACCGAGATATAAATAAATCCCATTGATTCTGCTGCCAATAACACGGATAGGAACACTATACACAGTCTGCTGCTTCGTCTGTTCCCTTGATAAACATTGACATCGTTTTTTTTTTTTTATGCGAAGTACATGACCTTGATAGTGTCGGGATGCACGGTGACTGCACGTGCAAGCACCGTTGGATTGCGATCATCGCTGTTGCCGGACTGGTGACTGCCTTCTCCACTGTAATAGGAAAAAAGTTCATTTTTTAAGAAAAATTAGAAGAAAAAGGACATTTTTGTAGTAGTCTTGTGAATTTTTTTTCTTTGGACCTTAACAATTAAATTCAGACAATGCACATCTATACTAAGGCGTTTATATACATACAGTCATATACATTACAAGAACAATTTGAAAACTATGCACTGTAAAATGCTCAGTTTTTATTACCCTCCCTTTCAATAACAGTATATGTTTAACAATGTAATGGAATCACATACTGATCTTGAAATTAAAAGAGGATTGTCTCAACAGAATTCTCTACCTTCCAGTATCCCCCCCCATTTTTTTCCCCTCCCAGCAATCACATACTGATCTTCAAATTAAAAGAGGATTGTCTCAACAGAAT
>NW_019773681.1:592835-619227 GCF_001039355.2 Lingula anatina | reverse complement strand
CCTGCGTTTTAGTAAGATTGATTACTCCTGTGAGTTTCATGACAACAGGCCTATCGGTTTTCCTTGAAATGTGTTAACAGTGTTGCATATATGCTGAAAAGTGAAAAAACAGCATAACTACTAAAATAGTGGCCCGATCATGCCGATTTTCGAACTTGATCTGCGTTTTAGTAAGATTGATTACTCCTGTGAGTTTCATGACAACAGGCCTATCAGTTTTCCCTGAAATGTGTTAACAGTGTTGCATATATGCTGAAAAGTGAAAAAACAGCATAAATTCTACAATAATGGCCCGATCATGCTGATTTTCGAACTTGACCTGTGTTTTATGAATATTCATCAGCTCTGTAAATATAAAGCCAAAAAGTAAAACTGTCTTCCACTTATGGTGTTAACGCTGAAAGTGCACGGCGACATGATCGGCGACGGCGACGGCGACGACAGACGCAGGTGATGGCAATATGTACAGACACATCTGTGTCTGTACATAATAAAAATCAAGGTCTTAATATTATTCAATTAATATTTATGCAATAAGGGAAAATGCCCAGTCTTATCAAAATTTTTATTCCTTCAATAAATCCCAATTTGGACTAGTAGATTATAGGAAAGGGGCGATCTGAATGGCCAGTAAGGAGAAAAGTTTACGGCACAGACTGTAATACATCCAGGGCTCCGTATCTCGAAAGGTTCGCTATGTTGCGCACGAGCGTTAGTGTCTCAATTCCATAACCGATTCTATTTCGAGATACGGGGCCATGGAATCGAGACACTTGCGCACGTGCGCAACATAGCGAACCTTTCGAGATACGGAGCCCAGCCTAACTTACTTCCAGAGGTAGATATGTGTGCTTCTGTTCCTGCCCCACTTGGAGACAGGGGAGGTGAGGGTAGCGGAGCTTCATCTTGTACCTCTCCAGGAAATACTTGGCCACCGTGCACTCCACCGTCTGACCAGACTCCAGCTGAAGTGGGAACCTGGAAGAATGAGAGAAAAAATTAACTATTTTGTATCTAAGAGGTTGTCAATTTCTTCATGCCTGTGCATTTGCTTTCTTCTAATCCCACTTTTGAGTTATATTGAGTTAATTATTTTTTTAATGAAATTGTGAAATAAATGAACATACATTTTCCCTTGGTCTCTCTTTCTCTCAGCTTACACGTATACTTTTCTCTGATGACTTCCCTGCACTTACTCCCCTACCCCCCAAAAAAATGCTATGGACTGTGAACTGTTCCTTCTCTCACTCTCTCAGCTACAACAATTGCTGCTGTCTCACCCATGCTCTCCCTCCTCCCCTCCCTCAGTCTTCAAACTCCCCCTGCACTTTTTTACCTCCCATTCCCTCCTCTCTCCCTACCCCTCCTTAATGAATAAAAAAGAAAAGAACTCCTCCTTACGACTGAGTTTGGGCAGGTCTCCTGGTGACATTGCATACTCTGTATTTCCTCTTCATAGTTCCACAGTGGGTGATCTCCACTTTCAAACCTACAAATGTACAATTATATATTTATTTCTATCCTGGCTATCACACTGATACAAAAGTAGGGGTTATATATTTTGACAATTTTAGGCTAATACAGTTAACAAGAATGCAGCAATTTTTTTGAACATTTAACACATTTCATTCTGCCCAATTTTAAGCAATCTTTTTAATTTTCAAAAACGAGATTCCTAAGTGTGACAATCAAAGATTTCTTATAACCATAACATTTTTGAAAAATAAAATTTAAATTTTGTCTTCTTTCACTTTTCTAAAAACCGACTGTTCAAATGACTTTCTGAAGCAAGTTTTCTCACATTTTTAAACATTTTCATGCCATTCTCCAAGATTTTCCAAGTCTCATTTAATCTAGCTTTTTTGATACCTTTAATTTCTTTGGTAAATTTAACTCTTTGAGAGTCTGTAAGAGGTCGCCTCTGTTCTTCAACATTGTGAATGTCCAACACCTCGCACATAAACTCAATCACTGGCTGGGCCTTGTAGAATGCAGTTGCCGACACTGGAAAATAACAAATAAAATCAATAAGTTAAAGTCCTCAGTTCTAAATAATTTATCTATTTTTTATTTTTGTGCTTGTTCAGATTTTTTATTTAGAGGAGAAAAGGAGCTGAGTAGATTTCACATATTTAAGAAATCAGACTCAGTTCACAAATGTATAAAATTCTTTTCACTCCTACATGTTAAGATTTTAGGAAAGAAAAAACAAAGATAATGTAACTTTAGTAACACACTTTTTTCTGAATACCAACAAGTTAGTAAATAAAACACTGTTAAATATCTTAATCACTTGTAAATATTCCTTCACAGTTTAATTTAAGAGAATATTGTTTTAAAAACACAAAGCAGCAGCTAAAGCAAGTGTATTTGGCACAGGGAAACAGTCACACCACTGCATAGCGTACTTTTAATCAAAGTTGAAACTAGAGTTGATACTGTCTTGCAAAAATGAACACCAGGTGGCCATGATCTAGACACCAGGTGGCTTTGATTTTAAAAAAATCACGAAGACTATTTGCAACAAAGCCGATGTGTTTTCTAATAATTTTTTTTCAAATCACACATCTTTTACATTGGGCGAATTGACAAGGAAGGAAAATTTGTCATATCTTTTTTAAAACAATGTTAACTATTAGTTCCTTTCTGACAACTCTTTACCCTTTGATCCACCAAAATTCTTGTTTATCATAAGGATCCTGAGAAACTGACCAGGGACATAAACAAATGTTTGAGTGCTTCTTGATACACCTAGCTGTTAATATTTATGAGGGGTCAGTTACAATACTGGCCATGCACGGACCACAACACAATTACGATAAATATAGACATGTGACAAGACAGACCACAAAGTCAACTCCATTAACTAACACAGTATTTCTGGACAATAAATTCACCCCTCTCAAATAATAATAATAATAATAATAATAATAATAATAATAAAATGTATATAAAATTCATTTGGGCAAAAAAGGGAGACCAAAAATTTTTATACCCTTAGTGCGTACACTATAAACAAAAGTTAAGATACTGCTGTAAAGACCCATTTCTTTTAAATACAAGGATTTACAAACACTTTAAAATCATTTCCCTTCTGATAAATAGAAATTTTTACAAACAATTACTACTTCTTCCCTTTTAAACCTTTCATAAGTACAACAATAAAAATCTTAATTTTAAGACTAATCTGGATGACAGTTATACATGGCTGTAGTTTTGTTAGTAGTAAGACATTAGGTTCAGTTAGTCAAAGTAAAATTAGTATGTATCTACTGCATGCTATTCTCTACCAGTAAGTTTTGATAAGATGTCAAGTCAAGGTACAACTAATCACTAAGAGTTGGTTAATGAGTAAAAATAGTTAATCATAATCATGATCAATCAATATTGTTAATCAAAAGTAAAGATCAGGGTTGCCAACTATTCACAATCATGCTCATTCTTTAGATTGCAATCAGTGCTTTAATTTTCAGGTACTAAAAACCTCACTCAATAATCACAAAAAAATGCAATTTATGACTTAAAATCACTTTTCACAAATGCTTAATCAAAATTTTTTCAAGTATAACTAACAAAAAAATGGTTTGGATAATATTAATGATTTCCCAAAATTAACAACTAATTGCTGTAGTTGTACTTTTTACCACAGTATAAACCATTATTTCACCTATTTCCACCATAACTCTAACCATGTTGGCAACCCTGGTGGCAGGAACTCTACACTAGTATTCCACTAGACTACATATCCCAGCTGCAGCCAAATGGCATCAAAAGCTTTTTTACCATCAATGTTAAGCATCATTTTCCACTGTGAAGGTCTTATGCTTTGGTGGAAACCAAACCAAACCTCTCTCCCCCCACCCAGGGGGTGGTAGTAATTCTCTGGGGGAGAGAAGAAGGAACGCCCAACAGGTGTATACCTATAAGGAATATATATAGACAAGCGATGACATAATGATTGGCTAAGCTAAAGCAAGCTGCCCCAACGCTGAGGTCAGTCCTGGCCATGCATGGAGAAATTATTATAGATGGCAGCAGCAGCAGCGGCAGCGGCAGGTCACCGTGGTGACCACAAGCAGCTGCCTTCCCAGCATGCATGGTATTGACAATCTGCAGCAGCACCTAAATTCCGCGGCTAAGGTCGAGGTGGTCATAAGCAATTCTTGTCTGCCTCTCGGACATGCATGGATAATAAATAACAGAGGAAGATGGCTGGACGGTGTCACCATCTGGTGGTGGTAGTCGCAAGCACTTGGCACGGCAGCCGATCCAGTGGACATGCAGGTGGAGACACCTGGTGGTGACATTTCTGGCGGTGGATTGATCAGCCTTTTAACTTTCACACACGTTCGATTGATTTCAACCAATTTTATTCATTTGCAGTCTTTTAACTTGAGCAAATTATAATCTTGGAGAAGACAACATGTGATCAAAATCTTTGTGTGTGGATAAAGTTAAAAAGCTGTCAAAAAACACGTCTTCACACACATACAAACAAGATTTCTTTTCAAAAGCCAGGATCAGGCCAGTCTTTATGCCCATACATTCAGTCAAGTGGTGATAAGCCCTTATACTTTTTAAACATAAACAACCAATCTAATCCCTCTGTTTCCCACCCAACAACAACGAGACAATCTTGAAAACTGCCATCGTATTCTCTGGCAGAAAAAACATACATCAAGTTCAGCAGTCACAACTTGGACTAGAAAAATTGGGTACAGTTTACATCAAGTCTGATGCTGGCTATCGATAATGTAGGGATCAAACATGCATGCCAAAGCATATAGAGGGTATATACTGCATCAGTGTGGACATACGCTGTCTGGAAGCTTTGTGTTGTATATACTACTGACATATTGTATTTTGCTACTATACATCTTTTTTATGCTCCATAAATTCCAAATCAGATAGACCGAAAACTGTTTTAAGTCTCATTTCTGGAATCGCCTATTACTTTGCAATCTTTTCCGTTGTTGTCCATCTTTCACCCCCCCCCCCCCCCAATAGACAAGTGCACTATATACAACAGTCAAGTGAAGTGCAGTATACACAACACATAGGGATTTCCATCAGCCATACATACACTGCTGTATATACACAGATATATGTGGTATGTAATAATAATAATAATATAACAGCAGACCACAGCGCCACCAACCAAGACAGTCCTCACCTGTGTCTCCCCCTTGTGGCAAAACAAAAAGACCTACCATCTATATTTAACATCATTTTCCAATGCGAAGGGCGAACACTTTGGTGGAAACCGAACCACACCTCTCTACCGCCCCCTAGTGGGTGATCGTACCCCTCGGGTGGGGAGAAAAAGGATCGCCCCACGGGTGTGTATCTGGAAATGGAGGAAAAAGGTGGCCACAGAAAATGGCGGTCATTAATACTGATATAGCTTGGTTGAAATGAGTGCAGCTGAAATGTTGGCAAGAATCTGGAAAAGAATTGCCGGAGGCCCAGAGATGCACCTATTGGATGAGGTATCATCTGCTTGAAGAAAAAAAAAGAAACTGAGAAAAACATGACAATAATTGAATATCTGACATCAAAACCTATTGTGATGCATTGCCCCAGATTTGTTACATTTTCTTTCCCTGAAACAAAAACCAACATGAACAAATTCATACAAGCATTTTGATAATTCAATACAATGTAAAAACTTCTATCACCTTTACAGAAAACTTCTGAAAATACACTGAAATGTGTCTCGATACTTGATGGTAAAGAAAGTCCAAACGCCATGATTCACACATAAAAATCCATGTCAAGCCTTGTGAGAAATAAATTATATTTTTAACCGCTTTTTAAAATATATGAAAATTCTGTTTTCTTTTCAATCACCTCTTTATTGTTTCCATAAAAAGTTGTTGTTTTTTTTGTTTTTTTTTTCATTTCAAGCATTCTAAAAAAGTCTATTGGAAAACAAAACTTACGTCATGCTCGGCAAATGGCGCATGACCACATCAAGGGCCTGAATTGCTTCGAAGGGAATCTGATGAGTGCGCCCTTCCAATGACTCCTCTAAGGCAAATAGACTGATCTGAGCAACCCAGCGCACAGAAACCTTGAACACGCGATCTTTGCCCTCTCCTGGCAGAGTGACCTCCAGCTCCACCTGGTGGTCGGGAAAAAAATCGTCAGATTTTAAATTTTATGCACATCAACCAAAGAGCTTGAGATATGAAATTTTAGCTAAACCAGCAAAAATGAAAATAATCAGCCAATTTTACTTGAGATAGAACACTGATAAACATAGAACACTGATATAATACATTTATTTTATTTTACATCAAATTACTAGAGTAGGATACTCTCAGATGAATCACAATCTACGTACTACCACACGTCCAGTTATTACTAAATCACGTCCACCCACCTTGTCCCTGCCAATGGGGAGTGGATCTCTGCTGTACAAGTTTTTCCTCCCATCAAACACAGGCTTCTGGCCAGCAAAGATCTTCTGTTGATACGCTTGCACCATTGTCTCGATAATCTCCCTGTACGATAAAGAGATCATGACATCATTTACATAATCAATTTATCATCTTCTTTCTATTAATATGGCTCAGGTGATCCATGCATAAACATTTTTTTAAATTCATCTTGCTTATAATTTTATAGTACAACATTACTTTTAAAATAATACTTACTGTTTTCATAATATTAAATTCAGGTCTGTTGGTAGAAACCACATTACTGTCGCATTCAGAACAGTTAATGCTATATACGAGGTATGGAGACCCGAGTGCATAGACTTAGCACCCAAATATCCAGACTTCTGGGTAATTCAAGAGTATCTTCACCTGTATAAAACCAAACACCTGTCACACTTCAAAACTCACCTGTTTACTCTCCTTGGGCACTTATCTGGCGTGATGGCCACATCATAGTGGTGGATGTATCCTTTGGGAATTCGCACTTGGAAATGGTTGGCTCGGAGCAAGATGGGACGTCCCTCCACACCGTGATTGGGGCGAGCGGGACACGTGAACTCGATCGGTGGCGGCGGCTGTCCTGGGGCAGAGGGTGGAGGTCCTGGCGGTCCTGGTGGACCTGGGGGTCCCGGCGGGCCTGGTGGTAGTCCCCCTGGCTGTCCCGGGGGTCCTGGCATGTGCCCCGGGGGCCCTGGAGGGTGGCCTGGGGGTCCCGGGGGGCCTGGAGGACCAGGAGGGCCTGGTGGACCTGTGTATAAACGTAAACGTAAGTGAGGTAAAGGAGGGAAATCACACAACTGTAATGCAGGAACCAGTTTGAAAAAATCTGGAGCCTGAAAATGGTTTACACATTTAGACCAAAGTTTTAGTCTAACTGCTCCAAAACAATGCAGTCATACTGGTGGCAGAATTAAATGAATTGCTATGACTGTTCAATAACAAGAAAACTTTTTCTAACATTTCAGACTAAAAATTGCTTGATGTAAGAAGTTTTTAAATTTAACTTGAACTGAAGTAGACTAAAACTTTGGTCTAAATTCTGACAAGGGGAAACATTTTTCTCATTTATTTGCTAAAACAATAATTCAATGTTCCAACAGCAATAATATTTCTTAGATCCCATTGTAAAAGAAGCTACACCTATTATGACAGCAAAGTAACTGTAACCTTATATATGGACTTCCATTGCTTAGTTCACGATTTTTATATATGGAGGTCCATTACTCTATTTATCACTTTTACAAGTAGTCTGAACATAAAATCCAAAGATTACAACAGTAGCAACGACAACAATGACAGTGTAACAGTAACAATACTAGACATGTTAATACATATCAACAGTACATATATTCACAAATCAACTATGTCAAGACTTCTTACTAAAATCTCCATCCAGAAGATTTCAGTGTTCAAACACTAAGTCCATGTGAATGTATACTCTACACTTGTTGATTTAAAGGTACCATGACATCACAATTTAAAGGTACCATGACATCACATGACCTAAAGGTACCATGATATCACATGACTTAAAGGTACCATGCCATCACATGACCTAAAGGTACCATGACATCACGACTTAAAGGTACCAAGACGCCCTGCTAAGGTGGTGACCTTGTGCAAAAACAAAGTTTACATTTTGCCTACTTTAAATTGGATCATTTTCAAGTTTAAGTGTAAGCATAAATCAGTTTTAGTTATTGCTTCATAGTTCATTCATAATGATCTCACGGTACCTTTGCCATCTCTAGTGTTACAGATCATTTCAAAAACTCTACTTTAAGGCGTGTTTCCAGTAAAGATGGGTTCACCTAACCTAAGGCATCTCTTCTAGAGGCGTTTCCATTGGAGATGCACCCACATAACTTACAACAATTCTTATCCCCACTGACTTCCTATGAGACCCAGATAAATTAGACAAACCCATATTGACTGGGTACATGAATAAAGCATGAGTTAAGAGTTTTGTTGATTATTTCCTCAGCATACAGTACTTAAGACTGGATGTATAATTTTGTCCTAGCTGTTGACATATGCCATAAAGTTCACAGACAGTCAGAAGATGTCAACAGTAAAGAACCAGAGTAGATACACAGTCCAAAGAACCGCATCAATTATTTACAATAACAAAACCATCAACAGAAGAAAAATTTTCAAAACCATTCACATGTCGTCTCGACACAGGTGTGACCTTACTTGTCAAATTAGGAAGATTGGGCAACCCAGAAATGCCTAAAATGTCTCCTCCGAAACTCGATCTGCTGGGTTGTAACCCGGGCGGCCCGGCCAATCCCTGTGAAGCTGAAAATACATAAAGAAGCAGACACGTACAGTGAAAGCTGCAGGGGATGCCCTTCCAAGTTCCAGGGGGGTCCTACTGGTATGCTGGGGGTTTCCATTCCGACAAACAGGGGCTCCCTCTAAAGCATGATTATATGTGTGCGAATTTGAAGATGGAGAGATAAAAGAGACAAGCATATTGGTTATATAATAGATATATATATATTTACACATACAATATGCCAGGCTGATATTTTTCTACAGCACAAGAAAGCAGAAAGCAGCTCCAAATATTTTACTGCTTTTTTAGCGATAAGATAGTATAAATGTAAAGCCAATATGATGTTTCAATGACCAATCAAAACTTCTTAAAATTGAGGTTTTAGAATACTAGTGGAATATAAGATGCCTTCAGAAATCTGCTTTGGCAATAAAAAGTACTATTTTTTATTTCTTTTTTCAGAATGATCTTGGAAATTCTAATTAACTTTCAAATTTTGTAAAAAAAAAGAATAAATCTTAATCCAACTTAAAATCAATCAATGCAAACAATTCCAACAATGCTTGAAGACATCAAGTTCCCATAATGCAAGAGGGCAGAAAGTTCCCATGGTGCACTGGGGCTTCCTGTACACTCTGGGGAACAAAAAAAGGGCTTGAGCCCGAAAAAAAAATTGTCTAAACTTAAGACCAAAAATTTAGTTTACTTTACTTTAATTCAAGATAAATCCATGCTTATTCAAATGAAAATGAATTACTGTGTCCCTTTAAAAAAAGAGAAAGGCAAAACTTACTTTATCAACACTGAACTACTGTGGAATTCTCTTAGAACTAAAGCCTAGACCAAATAGCAGGCTGAAGTTCCCACACCCCAAGCATTTGAGAACTGCTCTGCATGCTTTCTCGCGCTTCTATACCAGCCTCTATAGAAAGTAAAACTCGTGGTCACATTACCTGGATACGGCAAGCTATTACCTGGGTAAGGCAAGCTATCTCCTCCTAGCGGAGGCCGTGTGGTCTGGAGACTCGGCGGTCCTGGGAGACCTTGGGAGGCTGGAATAGAAATAACATCACAGTTTTATTGATGGAAAATAGAAAGGCACTTTTAAAATTTTTTATTTTTTTGAGGGGGGTGGGGCACTTTACAGTCTTGCAGCTAGAAAGACTGAGAGTCCAAAACAGAGGTGCAAACTGTGTGAATATAGAGTTATTAAAGAAAATCAGAAGCAAGGGTTTTCCCAGCGGACTGTCTAGCCCTCATTTGGACAGCCGCCAGCATCACCAGACAGCCTATATTTTCAAAGAGGGCTGGACAGCTCATGGATTTTTTTTTCGGAAATATTATGGCTTTAGGCATATTAAGAATCCCAGAAATTTTGTAGGAAATTACAGGTGGTAAATTTGGACGGGCTGTACCCCCAATCCTGGGAAAATCCCTTCTCAGAAATATAACAATAAGACTTATTAACACTTCTTTTGACATTGAATCATTCCATGTCATAGGAACCTTTTGAACATTTACAGTAAACTTTAAGGCACAAAAACATTGGTTTGGGACACACTGGATGAATCCATGTCAATGATGTCATCCAAATTTTTTTAGCAATTACCGTAGACACACGACAAATTCTCATTTCTCAAACCACAGAAACAAGCATGAAATGCATGCTAAAATCCCATTCCTTTCCCCCTGAAAGCAAAACTAATTCCAGGTACTCGTGAGATGGGAAATATTGATCTGTCTCTGAAAACTAACACGTAATGTCTTAATTTAGGCCGTCACAACAGTATCTTGATTTTGGCTATCAAAGGTAGTAGACTTCTTAGCACTTTCACGCATCAACCTCGGATGACCTTGCAAACAACCAAGGGGCTCGTTTAACATGGAAGATGTGAAGAAAGAAGAAAAGAATTGGTCTTAGTTTTAAATCACATTTTACTCAACTTAAAACCAAGAGAAATCGGTAGTCCCAACTAAATCCGATTTTGAGCCGTATTATATGGCTAAATATTTTAGACCAGTACTTTCTTTAAGCAAACTACAATGGAATTATCGTGCACGTAAGTAAAGCACATTCTTGGCTTTTAAGCAGAGACCAATATTCTAATAAAATTCTCCTTTGTGGTGGTTTCATATAAAGAAGATTTCATCATCAAGTTGTGAGATTATACTAAGAACTACAACAGTGTCAAGACAGAGCACTAATCCAAAATACTCATCTTAATTTTTTTTCCTTTTCTTCTCCATTTTCAACTTGAGCCCAATTTCCAGGTTGATTTTTTTTTTTTTTTTTTTTTTTTTTTTTTTTTTTTTTTTTTTGTGAAACTGGCCCCATTGAAAATCTAAAACCAGGCTCCCGTTTCACAAAGAATCTTAAATCCGTAGACGTCTTACTCGAGCTGGGTGGCCTAGCTAGGTCGACTTAGCTGAAGTCGACTTGGAGTGTTTCACAAAGAATCTAAAGTCTTAGCTTGGCGTGCTTACCGTAGTCGACGCGCACGAGAAACTCTTCAAGAAAAGGAGGTGTAAAATTGCAAAAGTTTCACAAGACTTGACGTTTCATGGCCTCTTTCGGTTGAGAACAATCGTTTATCAACGATAAAAGTCAGCCAAAACACAAACAAAGTTTGTTTTTGAACTTTATTGATTAGTTTAACTTCAATACAACTTCAAAGCAACAGTTAAACATTAGCTTGTCTTGGAACACTACTGAGGGACGTCTAGCGGTCAAAAACATAAACAAACACGCGATCGGCTGGGTAAAGTGGAATTTTATTTTTTATTTTAATATTCCATAAATGTCAGTGCTATTCAAGGATATTATAACACAATATCTTGAAGGAGGTATGTTCTTTTCAAATTTTTGTTGTTTATGCTCTCATTTACCGAGTTTTAGTTGAGCTTGCCGACTTAAGTCTCCTCCTGAGGAGGCTTGACATCGTCGACTTACAGCTAAGAAAAAAACGACGTAAGCGACCTTTTAGATTCTTTGTGAAACAGGACTTAGTGACGTAACGACTTAATTACGTTGGTAACCAAGCCCTAAGTCAGGGAAACCGACTTAAGTTTTTTTGTGAAACGGGGGCCAGCTTGACTGCCAGCTAAGTAATACTCCACTAGATTTTAATCTAAAAAGTGAGCCATGTCATTACTACAAGGTCAGTTCAAACAGGGTTGCTTTAAAATGGATACTGGCTAAACTAGCACCATCAGATGACCCGAAACAGAATTTAACGCAGCCACCATGCACATAATTACAATACTCTTTGCTAAATCTAACTGTGAAAACTGAAACTGAGATTCACAAGTGGAAAAAGTGATTCAACTCTGCGATGAGACTTCAATCACAACGCCAGCCAGACCTTTTTTGTCTGGATATCTGATGGTTAAGTAAAGCCCATTTCCGGGTTTAAATAGCCTCTGTTTAAACCCGGCTAGAGAAACAGCAGGCTCACTCCAGCACTGTAAGTTTAGCCAAAAACTGAACATTCTTATTTGGCTTAGGAATATTTTACTTTTTTCAAAAAAATTAAAGACTGATACTCACAACTATTTTATATTTTTAATCATAAGCATCAGTTTTTAATCCATTGAATCATACCACCCCGCCACGACTTCATCACAAATATTTCTTTTCAACTGAAATTATCCAGGCCCCGTAACCCGTAAGCATCTCATATTACGAAAAAACAATATCACATAGAGGCTACATTGTATTATATGGGTCGATAATGAGCAAGTTATGGAATCGAGACGCTTACACTCGGTCGCAATCCGCGATGCTTTCAAGTTACAGGGCCCAGCCCTTTGGCTAAAATTAGTTGTATCCCAGAGTAACCTTAGGGGTCAGTCAGAATAGGGGACTTACCAGTCCAAGGATCAAATATGGCCGACCCACTTGAATACTTCCCAACGGGGTATCTATTCAGTGTCTATTAGCGGATTAGACAGCAAGCTTTGTATTAGGTCGCCATATTTGACCCTCAGACAAGTTAGTCCTCTATTCTGAATGGGGCCTTAGAAGTTATCCATATAAATTATACCTTGCCAGAGAGATTCATCGGGCGGCCTGCTGGGCTGGTTAGTACTGAGCCAACTGGACGCTAAAAATACAGTGCAAAATATTAGAATTCATGTGACAGTGAAAGTATTAGACTTCTAAAACACACTCAGACTAAAACAAAATATTAAAATTCATGTGAAAGTATTAGATTTCTATAACACACTCAACCTGATATAAAAAATATTAGAATTCATGTGACAGTGAAAATATTAGAATTCATGTGACAGTGAAAATATTAGAATTCGTGTGACAGTGAAAATAATAGACTTCTAATCTTCAACACACTCACACATAAGAATTTAAGTGAATTTAAGCCAAAGTATTAGACGGGTAGTCTTCAACAAACTCAGACTAATCCAAAATATTAGAATTCATGTGACAGTGAAAGTATTAGATTTCTAGTCTTCAAAATATTCCGACATGTACAAAATACTAGAATTCATGTGGCAGTGAAAGTATTAGATTTCTACAACACACACAGACAGACACAAAATATTAAAATTCACATGACAGTTAGAGTATTAGATTTCTAGTTCTCATCACAGATGGATACAAAACATTAGAATTCATGTGACAGTGAAAGTGTTAGGCCCCCATTCAGAATAAGGGACTACTAGTAACTAGGCCAAGTGTCAAATATGGCCGACCCACTAAAATACTTCCCCACGGGATATCTATCATGTCTACTAGAGGATTAGGCTCTGTTCCCATAGATTTTGGATCGATCTATCCCCGCGGGGAGTCTCACTAGATTACTTTCAGATGATCCGACTTAAAGTCCGTCCCGCCTACTACAAGCTGTAAGGGGATAATTAACTTTCATATCAGCCCGGCTGACAGCTATTTAGTGTGAACCCCCAGGGAGTTAGGTCGATCTAAAGTAGGTCGATCTAATCTATGGAAATGGGGTGTCAGACTGCAAGCTTTGTAGTGGGTTGCCATATTTGACCCTCTGACTAGTTAGTGTCCCAAGAGGCTATTCAGAACAGATCATCCGAGTACTAACTGAGCCGCCGATTAAATATGGCTGACCCCACTTCAAAAGCCAAGCTATGATGGTCACCTCATCTCCTTAGCAGGTGCCTAGCAATTAGACCTTGGAGCCAAGGTTTAATCTGATTAATGGTACGTGTAGAAGCAGGAAGACCATCGCTTTTGAAGTGAGGTCGACCATGTTTAGTCTGTGGATCAGTTAGTACGATCATCTATTCTAAATTGCCCCTATTCTGAATGGGGCCTTAGACTTCTAGCAATCACAATTTAAAAGTGGTAGCAAAACTGCTGTATTTCTTCCAAAATGATCAAATTAGGACCAAAAAAAAAACTTGGTGATGATTAAAGATATTAGTCACTGGACACACAGACTGTGAGAAATTCTGCTTCAGGATGTAGAACAAATCTTTATTCAAGACCCCATTCCCACAGATTTTAGATCGATCTATCCCTGTGGGGAGTCTCACTAGATTACTGTCATCTTAGCCGGCTTAAATGTCTGTCCCGCCTACTAAAAGCTGCAAGGGGGTAATTAACTACCATGTGCCTCGGCTGACAGCAAACAAGCGTGAACCCCCAGAGAGTTAGGTCAATCTAGTCGGATCGCTCTAAATCTATGGGAATGCACTCCAAGTGACTCCTCGCTACTAAAATCCAGGTCTTATTAATGGATTAGCTCAAGTCTCAGATTGATGAGCACAAATGCCTAATCTAAGGATTGTGTTAGAAAACAGAAATTATTTTGTTTATAAGTACTAAAATATATTATTTTTTTATCTCTGGCTCACAAAGTAATATATAGAGTGAAAACTTCCTTCAAGAAAAGCACCTGCCCACATTTACGCTCTATATCATAACTGCAGAATACTAATCAGTAGTGGTGTTTTAATGTTTGACTATAAAAAAATTCAGAAGCAGTCAGTATCTATATACACCAGCTGGTAAAATAAGATGTTACCGTCAGCTGTTACTTCAATATAGTTTCAATCAAAGATTCATACCTGCTTTTTATTTCAGAATCACAGTTTCAACTGAACTACACCAGAGACAAAAGCTCCAAATCTGAATTTTTTCCCTTTTTTTATTTTTTCTTCCTAACACACCACTTTCACCTTTCATTTAATAATGTCAGTCTTTTTTGCTTTGTTTCAGTATCACTTTAATACTCCCATCAATGTGAAAAGTGGAGTCTTTTATCTTGAATAGCAACTTGCTTGTGAGCGATTTTACCAAGAAAATGCTTTGTCTAAATTTCCTAACACTACAGTAACCGATTTATTTTCCCCTTTAAGGATATTCAGTTGCATTATCACTTCTAAATTACAAGTTACAAATTTGATGCTTATCTTCTTATGTAAAATTAATCAAAACCCCCAAAAATTACAAAACTATTATAAAACTGATGTTGAAACCGGTCATACAACAGCTTTTAAAAAAAATAGTATTCTGTATTTTTTCCCTAATTTCTTTATAAGTAGATCACTTTCCTGAATACAGAAAAACAATAATCTGTTAAATATTTCCAAGTTTTTCTTCCTGTTTGTCATAAAATAAACATATTTTCTTCTTATTCACTTTCATCTTTACTAGTGAATGTGAACTCTACAGTCCTTGCCAACTAAGTGCTTCTTTTCTAGTAGAATCTAGCGAATTTAATTATTTTCTCTTCCTGAGTGACAAGAAAATACCAAGAAAATTCCTTTGTAATTGTTCTGTAATAGATAAAGTGCTTCTTTTTCCTTGTAAAAACCACAAATCTTAATCATTCTCTTCCTGAGAGACCACCGCAAATTATGAAAATTACTTGCAACCGTAATGTAACACGCAGACAATGAGTCAAGAGGTCACTTTTAATCCTTACAATGGAAGGTTAAAACGGAGGACCTTAACGTCTAGTGGAAATTTAATACATTAACTCACGCATGCACACAAATGCACGCACACAGTCAAATGGAGAGGNTCATTTTATCAAGTCTCGTCAAAGGATAAAAGTTTCTTCTTACCGAACAACCTAATGATTTTTTTAAAAGCAGGTCTTAAATATGAGCAGAACATACAGTGAAATAACCTTCAAATATTTCTCGACAAAATTCTATACAACCTTCACTTCCACATACACTTAACAATACAATCGAATTGAAGAAAATAATTTTCAAATATCTTCCTCGACCAAAATTAACTCTGCAACAGTCAGTCTGATGTATTATATATTATATATATACTTTACCCTATCTGATAGCAACCACTCTTATCAATATAATTCTTATTAATCAACGATTCCCAAGGCTACAGGCTAGCACTATCTTCCCTGTGAGCAGTGCACGTTCCATCACACAATTTGAACTCCAATAGTACAATGCCACACATATCAATTGTGTCACGTCCATATGATAAAGCTAGGAGATAGACGCCCACATAGTATCAGTGGCAACGTTCTATAATTGTCATATTTCTCGTCAGGTCTGTTCATTAATTTCACATGGTGATTACAGTGATAAGGGGCCCGTTTCACAAAGAAAAAAGAAATCCCCCGTTTTTTCCCTTTTTTTAAGAGTATTGGAGTCTGAAAAATTAGTCTAGATTTTTTAACCCAAATTCTACCTTTTGTGTTTAGGAACAATTCAGCATTGGGATAATTGTGCCTGTTTAATTACAAGAAAGAAATTCAGACCAATTATTTACTTAATTTAAGTACAGACACTACTCATTTTGTGACCTAAGTAAGAGTTTAAACCAATTCTAGAGCTAAAATTCCTTTGTGACACTTGCCCCAAATGTGCTGTGTGGAAAAAGATTCCTTTTAAGCATCTTAATTAATACTAAGTGGCAAGGCTGTAGAAGACAACAGTCTCAGTGACGATATGTCATTTTTTCACTGACAGCCACGTCTATATGTTGAATGTGTTATAGCGGATTTGGCAATAGATATATTATAAATATATCAATTAGGACCCATTGTCTTTATTCTAATATATATATATATATATATTTAGTTTATCACAGGGTCAGAGGGGATGCAAGGTTAATGTACTGGTGCCCTGATACGATAATTTCTCAAAGATTTATAACACCTCTAGTTCATTGTTTTCAACGTTTATCAATTTTAATTGCTCAAAATGTTTCCACATGAACATCTTTCTTTCAAAGTTTTTTTTTTTTTCTTGAACTACAATTTATTTTTATCACTTAGATTTACTCTGATAAAGAAAATATAGTAATTCAAATTTGTCTATATTGATCTAGCTACTAACTACCGTCAACCCCAAGCTGGTGTCTCAAACCAGACACCCTACACACTGCTGGCACTGGCGTGCAACAGCTGAAGTGGGGCAGCAGCCTGTTTACACAAGAAAACTTCGGACTGATATTGGTCAAAACTTTTAGTAAAACAAAAGAAATTCTATCTACTTTGAACCAAGGTGAATCAGTAACAGTAAGAAAAATTACGCTTGTTTTATAACAAAAAAGTAAAGAAAAGATGAACCTCCTATCAAATTTATCTCAATACTCCAATACAGCAGCCAATGACAAATTCCTTGAATCATAAATAAATCAATACAAATAGGCGTGTTTTTATTCCAAATTCTCTCTCCCTCTCTCTCAAACTAGCAAGCCCCAACATTGTTAAAGTACATTCAGCTTCTGCCATTAAATACCACTTAATCTACATCTTTTTTTTTTTCTCTTTCAATCCCATCTTTTATATGGGAACGCCAATAACTGCATTCTCAGTTTAAACACAGTCTATTTTCATATTAGGACTGCCTACGCACGCAAAAGGAGGTTACGTCAAATAAAAAAAAAAAACACATCTTCTGAGGTTTCCACCATCTTTGCAGCCTACAGAAACCTAGATAGACATTTTCAATTATCAGAAGTCAAGGACATGTAGCTTTTTAATAAGTTATAGCCCCTCATTGATTAGTCTACGCAAGGAGAAACGTCAGAGGAACAATACGGATAGGGCGCATTCCAAGTCAATTTGTGACAGCCCAACTTAGTGCATTCTTTCTCAAGATGTGATGTGATTATGTTTTCTTACTGTATGCCTCAATCTAACGCCACAAAATTTATCTCATCCACACTTGCAGAGTAGCAGACTAATTTTACTGTTTAAATAGCACTAACTATGGCAAGCCATAAAGCGAACTGGAAACACAGCCAGATATCCATCCGTCTCCTTTAATACCAATCAATAAGAAGTGGAGAATAAATTTGCCTTCAAACAATGACCAAATTCCATCCCCTTTTATGATGAGAAAAACTAAAAATACCTTGGGTCTGTTCCAAAAAGGACTTCAGCATGTAAATTTGCCTCAACTTAAGACCAGAATTTTTGCAGCTTTACCAAGAATACCAGCTCCTCCTGTCCCCTTTTTCCCTTCAAGTGCACCTCACAGCCTGTTCTCCACTTACTGATTTGAATAAGGAAAGAATACTAGTTCCCCCTCCCCCCCCCCTTTTAAGTGCACCTCACAGCTGGGATAGCGCTAACACTCGCCAATTTAGCCAAATGCTAAAACTGACTTTAAGTGATAATAACTCTTCGTTTCGGCCAAAAAATGAATTTTCCTGGAGTAAACAACAATTTTCCCATACTTACCAATGGTTAATGAATCCATTTTTACATTCAAAGTTAGTCCCTGGTTTTTTTCTTAAAAGTTTGGTTTTTTGTTAAAATCTCTTAAGAGATTATAACAGAGTATAGCCATCAATGGAGGTCACGTGGTCTAAAGACAAGCTCAGATATCAGAATAATAGCTATAACAGCCGTTTTTGTGGGAAAACAGAATATATTATATTTTTATGAGTCACTCACAATGTTTTTATTGTGAAATACAGATTTCATACGAAGAGTTATTATCCCTTTAAATTGGCTAAAGAAAAGGGCTTGATTTGACTAATTTTAATCAAATTAGAACCATTTGGATAACAAATTGACAAAAAAGTGGTGATTTGGCAAAGGGAAAAAAATTGCTAGCGCTACCCCAGCTCACAGCCTTCACTCATTTTGAATAAGGAAAAATTGAAAGTTTTTTTTCTGCTTCCCCCCTTCCCACCCCGCAAAACATCCACCTTATTTAGATAAGAATACAGATTTTTTTCCTGTCTCCCCCCTCCCCTAAATGAACCTCACAGCTTCCTCTCCATTTAGATAAGAATAAGGGAGAGAATACCTCTGTCCCAAGTGTCCCGTTGATAAGCCACCAGGTCAACACGTGGCCAGGTAGATAAAACAGCTGTACCATGAGCTGTACTGACAGGCCTGAGGACAACAACCTCAGGTCAAACATGTGTTCTTTCACTGATAAAACAACAACAGAGGCTTGAAGGTGTGTTCTGACTGGCTAAAATTAAACTGCTGTCACTGATAAAACAACAAAAGAAGCTTGAAGGTGTGTTCAGACTGGTTTAAATTAAACCGCTATCACTGATAAAACAACAGCAGAGGCTTGAAGGTGCCTTCAGACTGGCTAAAATTAAACTGCTGTCACTGATAAAACAACAAAAGAAGCTTGAAGGTGTCTTCAGACTGGTTTAAATTGAACCGCTAGACTTGTTCAATTGCAGCTGGACAGTCGGAGCATTCAGACTGGTTTAAATCAAACCGCACATAATGCGTAAGTGTGACAACATTTCATTTGGACAGTAGGAGCATTCAGACTGGTTTAAATCAAACCGCAGATAATGCCCAAGTGTGACATTTTACTTGGACAGTAGGAGCATTCAGACTGGTTTAATTCAAACCGTAGATAATGCCTAAATGTGACAACATTTTAGATGGACTGTGGGAGCATTTAGACTGGTTTAAATCAAACCGCAGATAATGCCCAAGTGTGACATTTTACTTGGACAGTAGGAGCATTCAGACTGGTTTAAATCAAACCGTAGATAATGCCTAAATGTGACAACATTTTAGATGGACTGTGGGAGCATTTAGACTGGTTTAAATCAAACCGTAGATAATGCCTAAGTGTGACAACATTTTAGTTGGACAGTGGGAGCATTCAGACTGGCTTAAGACACTGTTAATAACACCTCGCTGTGACGACATTACTGTATTCAGACATTTTAAACCCATGCTGGGGTAGCGCTAGCACTCGCCAATTTAGCCAAATGCTAAAACTGACTTTAATTGGCTAAAGAAAAAGGGCTTGATTTGACATGTTTTAGCCAAATTATAACCATTTTGATAACAAATTGACAAAAATGTGGGTATACGGCTAAGTGAAAAAAATTGCTAGCGCTACCCCAGCCATGTCTCTGCCTTAGACTAAAAATTTTTTAGTTTGAAAACCCTGAATGTGCCTGTTACATGAGATGAAAAAGTATAAGTTTGGTGTCAGCTTGTTACTTCTTACACGAAATGAAAAAAAAAATTTACTTTTAAAACTAAAGCAAAGTGTGCCTGGGAAGACTGATACCATAACTTCATACATAGGTAAAACACACAGAGCACTGCGTAAAAGTGAAAGGAAACTCGGGATCATATTTCTAATAATAAAACATTGCTTCTCATCGCAAGACCTTTCCTTCGTCAGGAAAATGACAGGATACAGGAAACCACGAAAAAATACGAAACCGCCTAGGCAATGTAATGGCCCAGATTCCAACCAATATTGGCAATGGATGTGTAACTGTAGCACGTGCTACACGAAGGTCACAGTGACATGTACAGGGAGATGAGTTCACGCATGTCATATGACATGCTTATTTATTTGAATTCCTGCCCTGTTATGGGACATTTCATTCAGTTTCAGCGTCACGGTCTCTCCAGTTTTCTCCACTTATCCCAAGTTTTCATGAGATAACGTTATTGTACAAGTTTACGTAATTTATTGAAATACAATCTATGAACTTCAAAAACGTTTTGTTGAAGTTTTCAGTACGGTTACGGTATGGTCATGGCAACAGTATGTAAGTACTCCTCATTTTTTCCAAGAAGATCAAAATCTTTCACATGAACTCTTACTTATATGTATCATAAGCCTTTCAATTTTTGCTCCAACTCTTATATAGATGGTAATGTTTCCATGTATCCACACACATACTGATGGTACTGTGGCCATGTACACACAAATGAGTATTCAAGTATAACATTCATGTGACCAGTCCACTAAGGCTCTATTCCCATAGATTTTAGATCGATCTATCCCCGCGGGGAGTCTCACTAGATTACTTTCAGATAATCCGACTTAAATGTCCGTCCCGCCTACTACAAGCTGTAAGGGGATAATTAACTTTCGTGTCCGCCCGGCTGACAGCTATTTAGCATGAACCCCCAGGGAGTTAGGTCGATCTAAAGTAGGTCGATCTAATCTATGGAAATGGGGTGTTATTTGTACAATTTGCTTGGACACTTCATTGTACCACTTAGTGAGCACATTCAGAACAGATAACCTGCAGACTTACTGACCCACTCACTAAATATGGCCGACCCCACTTAAAAAGCAATCCTGTTAATTCTCAGATTCTACTGCTGCAAGGTGTTCTAAACAAGACTTTATCCAAGCAATAAATGAAATTCACCCATACATGCTTGATGGTAGTATCTCCATGTGCAATCACAAATGCCAAATGGTACTGTATTCGGGTGACCACACAGATGGTAATATCACCATGTACCCACATACACACACATAGTAATGTCACCATGTACTCACACACGCAAACCAGGAAAGCACCATACTCACACAGAGACAGATTGTAACATCACAATACACACACACACACACATAGTAATATCACCATGTAAACACACACAGATGGTAATATCACCATGTAAACACACACAGATGGTAATATCACCGTGTAAACACACACAGATGGTAACATCAACATGTAAACACACACACATGGTAATATCACCACGTACACATGCAGCTGGTAATATCACCATGTTCACATTGAGACAGATGGTAACATCACCATGTACCCCCCCCCACACACACACACAGATGGTAATGCCACCATGTACTCACCCATCATACTCTGGTCACTCATGCTGCTCATGCTGGTGGTGATAGGGGGTCGTACAGGCTGTGGGTACTGAAAACTCTGTGGAAAACCTGGGACGCTCCCATTGTCCCCACCTGAAATATATAGATCATATTGTACAGGCCATAGTTTATATAGGTCATAGTAAAGTCCATAGTACAAAGGTCATATTATTTAGGTTATTTCCACTGTATTTACATCTTGCCGGCCTATGTTGCAAAATACCAGGAAAAAAATGAACTTGGGCCAGTAATATTCTGTATTATTTTCCAGTTACTGAGCATTATTTCTGTATTAGACCAGTGGTCTATGAGATATCTGAAAGGACAAAAGGGTCTGTCTCTTTCCTTAACATTGTGAAGACATGATAAATATGAAAAACTCTGATACTGGAAGTAACATTTAGCAAATGACATTGCGGTCTCAACCTGAGACCCTTCTTTAGCCAGGTAAATGACCTGGATGGACTGACCACCTGATCTATTGTTGGTCAGTTGCTAAATGTAAGTTTCAGTATCAGAGTTATTCATATTTATCATTCTTATTCTACTGGATGATTTACAAAATTCACCCATTAATGTGAAGAAATATTAATGAAGTACAGTCAGCAATACTGACCATCAGTTAAGTCCATCAGCAAGAGGAATTTACGTCAAACCAGTACAAACCACAAGATTTTTTCAAACAGTGGCAAGCCTGATCAGATTTTTGGAAATTTTAATTTTTTTACACATATTGATTCTTTCAGCTACAGCAGAAACATTGCCAAGGGCCACAACATAATTTTGAAAAATACATAAACAGCCAAAGACTTATAAGGTAGAGGGAAATGCTGCAGAAGTACCGAAACCACTTTTACTTAGGTTTAACAAGGACTTCCCCCGAACTACATTGTAAAGGAAAATATTAAGAATTTTTTACAGGCCCAGAACTAATTTAACTGACTTTAGGAGAGGAACACCACAAAATGTGTCATTAAAATAGAAAAATTTAGCAAATTTTAAATCGAAAGTTTGCAGCAACCGATGTTAACAGTGTCTCCAAATCCAAAAGCCAAATCCAACAGGCGTTCAAAACAGTTTATTTTCTACTAGAATTTTCCATTGATAACACTCCAAACTCAAACTAAACCGATTATTAAATAACATAAAAGCCAAACACATTCATTTCGGCTGTTTTCGAACCGAGATTTCTTCTATATCAAAACATAAAGATCCAAAACATTGGGTCTTTGTCTGAAAAGGTTGCTCAAGGCGTCAGGGGATTTTCCCCCATTTCTAACAACAGGTGCCCGTTATACACGTCTCAAAAGTAACGTTTACTGATGTTTCGTGTTAAAAATCCGTATCCACTATTGACTTTGATCTCACCTGTGCCTATTGGGAACATGGAGGGACTTGTTACCTGCACTACTGACGAGTATTTCGATTAAGCTTGCAGAGTACAATAAAATATTTCAAAACCAAAATGGCCGACAGGGGTAACATAAAGGGTTGTCTAATTTCAAGCGCGGCATTACGCGGAACGATTTGCGAGTTTAGGGGCTTTTGTCCAGTGGTCGGTGTTGATTTATACAAATAATCTAGCAAAATATTTAAAACTGGAATGTTGTGTAACGTGGAAGAGTCGCCCATATTGTTTAAAGTTGGAAAATTTGACGAATTTGCTGCGGCTCAGTGAGGGTGAGTAAGCCGAAGGGCGGAACGACGGAGGTTGGATTTTTGTCGTTTGCTTTTGCCAATTCCACGCCACCTAATTCCCTATTCAGAAGTGACCACGAAAACATGTATAGCATGATATAAAACAATATTCTATTTTTTAATTTTACTTTTAAGTCCTCACAAGGTAAGGGTCATTTGGTGAGACGCGTTGCGCTGTTGATTGTGACCTTGCACATCTAACACAATTTACAGCACCTTTACATTTTCCCTTCGTTTTAGGTCTACCAAAAATTCAACTGTGAGGTCGCTGGCCCGTTATGGGTTCTCCAACGATGATCGACATATTATCCAGGGAATATGTTATGGGGTACTGTGATAAAAAAAAAACAACAAAAAACGATACGATGATAAACACCTGTAACAGAAAGAAAGGGGTGGCCCTTAAAAGGACCACACTACCTAGAATATTGTCCTAAAATTTCTCCGTAGCAACATATTTCACCTTCTCACACTGAGTGCTCGAATTTTCAGCCCGAAGTCAAACTAGCAATTGCCTATCCAGTTCGACCCTAAAACAACTGTCGCCCTAAAACAACAAAAAATTCGTACTTTTTTGTGAAACGGGTCGCAACACTTTCGTTACAGTCGATCAAAAAGTTACTCTTAGTATTCAGCCTTAGTACAAGAATTAGTAAACTTAATCAAACATCGTGCTGCTTACCTTTTTTTCTAAAGCGGTGCCCGGAATTTCCGCGTGTTAAACGCTTACCGAGAACGCCGACTTCTGTGAAACCTGGACTCGATACGATTCCAATGAAGCGTGAATACAACAACTTACAGGTGAACCGCAATCACGCGACGAGCTGAGAAATCCTAATCTGTCGGGAGAGGCGCTCAGCAAGGTGAGTAGCAGTCGCTTTCATATATTTTTTTTGTTTGTTTTTATCTCATGCGATTCAATTTCAAAGTCATGTTTATTTTTTAGGCGTAGGGACCTAAACTGTGGGAAGATGATAATTTATTCTATTGTATTTTTGTTTTTTAATTTTTTAATTTTTTTTAGCACAAATTGCTATTTTTCTTCTAACAGTTATGAAAATGCTGTTTTTAATTTGCTGCGAATGCCATGGTATTTTTCTTTTTTTCTTTTCTTTTTTTTTTTTCGTAATTTGTCTTTGTTTTAAACGTTATTGTTTCTTTTTTTAAAAATTCTTTCTTAAAGTTCAAATTGATGCCAAATACGTTCGCTACACTGATTATTTTCTGAAAATTATTTTCAGAAAAAGAAAAAAAATCTCTTAACGCGAAAAGCAAGAGCGCGGATGAAAAAAAATTTATCTAGCGATATTGCTTTCCCGCATTTTATAAAAAAAAATTATCGCTAATTCAAATTTTTAAAACATGAAGTAAAATAGTCCTGTTTATGTGGCGGTGGAAACTTACGCTCTCTTCATGTCGCGTGGTCCTTTTTTTTTCGCACCATTTTGAGGGATTGAAAACTTTTTAGTCTTAAAAGTGAAAGAGTTGCATAAATGTATATTGATATACAACTCCAAAAATAATATGCGCACTAGAAGAGGGAGGATTTCGAAATATGTACTTGATAATTGAATTGAATATACATACGCGCTGAAAGAAATGCGGAGAAAAATGCTTAGGCGTATAAATTCAAGCCTATTCAATCACAATTCGGATTTTGAGTTTTATGATAGTTATTTTATTTTTTTAACAAATTTACAAAAAAAACATCGACGTAAAATATATAATGATGAAAAAAATTAAAAAAAAAAAAAAAGATGATGAACAATATACGGACCACTAGCTAGAAGGGCGCGCCAGTTCTATAATTATAGAAAAAACAAAAATTCAGATATGGGTTATATCTATGATATTAAATGCTTTGATTTGTAAGCAGTGACTACACTTATATAGGATGTAGCAGTAGTAGTAGACTCGCCAGCGACGAACAAAAAAGTGAAAACGCGTTTACATGTATCTTATGGTTTAAGTTGAAAAAAGGATAAAAAAAAAACAATTTGATCACTTATTTTAAAATTTCTCCCTTCTTTTTACTAAAAAGCTCATTTTTTTCACAAAATACCACGAGTTTTGTAACTATTTAACATTATATAATTTGCATTACATTATCTTACAACATCAAAATTGTGTAAGCTGTACAAATATTTAGTATAAAAATCATATTAAATCAATCGCACAGACATTCGAGGTTATGCACAGATTTTCACATTGTTGAGATGTTGCTGCAACCCTGAATTTCAGATAGTGCTGGAAAACGGCAGAGGTATTCTTATGATGTAGAGAATAATTTCCAGTGACTTCCAAAACTCAGGCCAGAGTAACGCAATTTATGGTCAGACCAAATGTTGAACGCGTTGTTTAAAAAGACTATTATGTATGATATAAACACTTTTATGTATAGTATTTTGTTAAAGGTTGGAATTATATGGTAATTAAACGCTATTATGTATGGCGTTTTGTTAAATGCTATTTTTATGATATTTTTATAAGTCGCCACCCCAGCAGAAGCCCACATCGTCTCTATGTACTCGGCTGGACGACTGCTTGGTTTCGATCAATTTGTGAAAGCATCAAAAAACGCCGGAGACGTCTTTTCAACCTTTTTTTCCTGGATTTTTGCCAAGGGCGTCCGTTCTTTTTTTGCTTTGCATATACACTGTACATGTACATTTCGGCTATAAGGACGGACACAAATGATAATGTTAATGATATTCTCTCGGCTCTTTCAAGATTTTTTCACAATTCAGTCCTTTTACTCTAATATTAACCCGGTCTGCAATTAAATCGTTTTTTGAAAAAGATGGGGCCGGGGGGGGGGGAGGGGAGGGGGTGCGTCCTCGCCCTCCCAATCCAGCCCCCCCCCCCCCCCCCCCCCCCCCCCCCCCCCACCCCCCCCCCCACACCCACCACCACA
>NW_019773681.1:495894-585059 GCF_001039355.2 Lingula anatina | reverse complement strand
TCTCTCTCTCTCTCTCTCTCTCTTTCTCTACGTGCGTGCGTTTCTTTCTCATTATCCGGACTAGACTAGGAAAAGCACACATACCTACACTGAAAAACAGATTTTTTTCATTATGAAACAAATCGATTCTACAGAGTTATTTGATGAAGGTTATAACCATCACGTCTCCGAGTTAAAAAAAAAAAAACACGTCATTTTTCAAAATCATTAATTTTTTAAAATCGAATATTCTTTATTTCAGCCGTCATCCGGGCTCTAGGAAACTGACCGACAGAGAGCACAGAGAGAAACTAGGCCTCAGTTTGACCAGTCTGAACGAGATCAGCATGTCGCCAAGATAAGAGGCTCTTCAACACGGGCAGACGTGACGTCATAATAAACAACAGGCGTGCGTGACGTCATAAAACTGCATTCGACTTCACAAGATAATTTCAGTATACTGAAAATTGCAATGAGAGTCAGTGATTTTTAAAGCAATTTAGATATCTGGATTATTATTATGGTTATTATTGTTGTTTCGTTACACAGCAGGACAAATATTATTGCCAATAATAACAATAATGTTACTAATAATAATGACTTATAATAATAAGATAGAACAAAACTTTGTGAAACGAGGCCTTATATGTAAGTAGTGTGTGTGTGGGGGGGGAGAAAGATAGCTAATTGTGTGCCTCATTTTTTTTTTCATTTTCATGACATTTTGTACAAAAGTTCATCATAAAAATAAGATCCAGTTTGTAGACACATGGATAGTGAGAGGCTTAATGGCGGAACCGGGTAGTGGTATGGGCGCAACGAACACTCCCCCCCCCCAACCTCTTAATTTCGGAGTAACCCCTTCTCTGAATATGACAAATTCTATCACCTTTTCGCTCTGTGTTCTACATTTTATAGAAAGTGTTCTTTGCCTATTTTTGTTTGTTTGCCCCCCCCCCCCCCCCCCCAAAAAAAAAAAAAAAAAAAAAAATTATGGATCCGCCATTGATTCTTTTCACTTTTCTCATTGGTTGAATTTTGCTTCTGTTTGAAAAGTCTGTTTTTTAATGCTAGATGTTTACTTTGTTCAGTGTTTTCATTAACCTTAGATACCCTTTGTGTTAAAATCTTCATAGTTGTTTCATTTACTCTCTACCACGGGAAGAATTTTCTTCATTGGATAGTCACATATGTATTTGGGTTTGTACCAGAAGGGCTTTCCAACAGCAACTCTTTGCAAACTTTGAAAACTTTTCAGTTGTTTTAACAATTTTAACAATTTTTTAAAAATTTAAAAATTTGTTTTAATTTACGCAATGGAATTTTATCTTGGTTTTTAATACCCTTCGATCTTGTTAAGTAATTTTATCTGATTGTGCCATTATATGTTACTGTATTTATCCAACTCTTTACGAGTAATGCGTAATAAGAATAAAGGTGTGTTAATCTATTAATCTGATTGGATTCAGCGAGACTCCCCCCGGAGTTGGATCGATCCACGTTGACTGACAGTTTCATTGGGAAAGAGCCCCCTTTAAACCTGCTGTCGAGCTCCCAATTTCTAATTTTACCGCCACGAGCTTCATCTATATGTTAAACGAGATAGAGAGGCTGAGAATTTAAAGATCAGGTCTCAATGGATATGAGAAAATATATCCATCACCTCGGCACTACTATAGTCCAAAGTCCAAGGCATTTTTGAACCTTACATAGTAACTTACTATGAAGTATGGTTTAACTTCTCACACCTTAACTTGGTGATGTTGCTGAATAAACGTTAAGGTCGGGATCAGATTTTAATATCAGGAAAACATATCTTTTAAAAGAAATATCAATACTTTGCTGGCGCTTCACAAGAAAATGCTAAAAACCTTAACCGGGCATATAATAATAATAATAATTTAAAAAAAATCTATTTCTTGAACAAAATATAGAAAATGTAGGCCTTCTTTGAGATCTAAATACCATTTGGGTCAGGGTCAGATTTTTAGATCAGGAGGTAGAGTATTTTTTTAACAAAGGGGGGCGTATATCGTCCATGCTTAACAGATATCAAGAAGAGATATTAAATTAATGATGAACCAAACAATTGTGAGGTTGATTAAAATTCCGATAATAAGTCGTAGTAACTATCAATTACTTACAAATACGTAGTATTTGATCGTGAGTGCCAAAATAACCAGATAAAAAGTCGATAATGTTCTTTTCGACCTTGGACCGGTCGATCATGCACAAAAGTAATGATAATATTTTATCATTTTTTCTTCCGGACTTTGGTGCATCGTAGTCATTTCAACTTAAACTGACATCCACAGTTTGGAAGCCATTGCAGTTTTGAAAACGCCCAGTAGTGATGGGGAACAAGATTTTATCACGAAAATTGGAAGAGTTGACCGCGAGTGTATAGGCTACAATCCCGTGCCGTCATTTTGGTTTAAATGTTTTGTTTTGGAGTTATAAGCCCCTAATTACAGATTTTCATTAAACAAAGACATAATTTGCTTTATCAACGATAAAATCTGAACTAAGACTTTTAAGAAAAATCGCTGGCAGGGTTTTGGAGTACTAAACAGTGTCTATAAATCGGTCACGGGGATCGAGGGTGCTCAGGTAAAAGAGAAATTTGAGACGATTTTTCAGTTTTTACCCCAAAATAGTAATTATGACGTCACTCGTAAGATGACATATGTGTAAATGTAAATTAATTTAGTCAATGAACACTGAAGATTTATTTATTACCCAAAAGAATGTATGTAAGGCAGTAAATAAGGTGTTTTGGGCGAAGGATGACAATATCCCTAAGTGGACCCCGACCTAACTAGTGATCTACTACAATGAGTTAATAGAAATATCTCAAACAAAGAAGACCACATCCTCGTTGTATGAAATCAATAACAATAATCTTTACGTCACCTGACCGATTTACATGGGTCAAGATAGTTTTCTAGGAAGAGCCATTTTTAAACAAAGCGTTCTCTTACTTGATATGAATATAATACTGAATACCTGGGCTTGAAAAACCTTGCCAATTAAAGCACCTGAAGTGATGTTAATTGGTTTCTTGGAAGAAGCATGTTTTGAACAAAGCACTCTCTTGGATAATATAATCGCGCAAACTAAAATAAACATGAACTTTGAGCAGTTCGATTTAACCATATTTAGGCCTATATATATGTCTATGATGCTAGGAGATACCTTGGATCGAGCCCCGGATTTATGTTATTATGACTATCATTTTTCCGCATTCTCCATTCGAACTTCGAAGCGTCTGCTTGGGTGTAAACTGTCGCCAACATTTAGAAAGACATTTTAACGTATTTAAAAGAGTCTACTGGCTATATAGAAATGGCGGCTGCTATGGGAAGGCTCCAGATTGGGTTAAAGAAGACTGGCACGAAATGTACTGTCCCAAACAACCCCAAAGCCAAGTTGATGTACTATCTGGACTGCATTTGCAACGTGCTTAACTTGGACAGCTCCGGGGAAATCCGGCGTCTGAGGGATTATGAGAATTATTCGCGCTTGTCAGAAGAAGAGACCAACCAATTACTGATTCTCTGCCTCCTCATCAGCCCCGATGAATTGATCAACAAATGTATTTTCCACAGCGACGAAATGTGTGGAAATTCCAGTAACGAGTTTTACGAGCTTAGCGCCGTCAACCACACCTTCGTTGTCACCGACAGTATCATGATCGGCGGTGAGCGCAAACGCGTGAAAGAAATCATGTGTTTCAAGATGTCGTGGATTGAGAATAATTTCATCAACCCGATTAAGAGTTTCGAAAGTCGCATTCAGGGACTGAGTGCAAGGAATCGCCAGGCTAGACGCCGTGAATCTGATAGCTGCACCATTATTTAGAAAACGTGACTTTTAAGCTATCCAATGATGCAAGGACTTGTCTGTGACTAAGAGTTCCACTTGGAACCAGCATAAAATGACAATTAAATCGGACTCATTCAATATTTGACTGAAATATCCTTGCTGAATGAATTCTGATGAATTCCTGGATCGCTTCAAATTAAATGGACGGGAGAGACAAAAAAACATATTTCATTTGTGAATGCCATTGTTTTCCCTAGTGGAATCAGCATAGAAAAACATAAAATTTGACAAATTCACTATCAGACTTGACTGGCTTTCATCAGCTAATTCCTTTGATGATGGTGTCGCTTTTTACATCAAGCCAGGACAATGACACCAAGTAGTTAGACAGCTCGGGTAGTGTAATCATTAATTTATTGATAATTTATTTTGAAAAGTTGATCAAAATGAAAGATGTAACAATTGAAGTTTTTATTTTAGATGCTTTTACCTAGTTGTTAATCCATTCCTGTACTTGTATATTCATGGTATTGAACATTTGTTACAAAATGTGGAAGTATACATAACATACACTGATGCTCATAAGTTAAGCAACACCCCGAATAATTCAAAAGTTTCTTCTATCATGATCATTATTTCATTTGTTGGTGGGGTTATGCATATTTCTTTTACATTTTATAAATAACTTATTCAAGTTGAATAATTCTGTTAAATATATACACAACATAGCTTATTGTAATAACTAAAATAACTTTATTAACCAAACGGTACTAAAATATGTCAAATCATGTGTAAAAAAAGTATGCTCACACAGCAAAAAGTACGTGCTGATTAAAACAGCTTATTATGAAAAAATAAAGTTTGATCATCTTAGAATTAGTTTTAATAAAAGAAGACTGTAGATAATAGATGGTTAATCGTTTATTATGCAATAAATATCGGGTGTGCCTTCCCTGGTTTTGAACAACAGCTTCAAATTGTCTCCTGCAACTTGCCATCAAATTCTGCCAATCTTAATTTGAGAGCCGTTCCATTCTTCACTTACTGCCTGCTGGATCTCTCTAATGTTTCTAACTGGAGGTTGTCTCTTGTTTGCTGCCCTATCAACCATATCCTATGCATGTTCTATTACATTGAGAATTGGTAAATATGCAGGCCAATCCAAATATGGGATACCACGCTGTTGCAGCGCGTCTTGTACGGACCATGCTTTCTGGATGGGCGCATTGTCCTGCACCAAAATGATTTTTCCTTCTGGATTTGCTTGAATATGTGATTGTATGCACCCCAACGGTTTTTCGCCTCTGTATTGTTGACCAAGGCACTTCCCTTGAATGACGTACGGTGGCAATTTTTCATTGTTTGGCTGATATGAACTGGTCCTGGTGGCATAATCGAACCAAATATCTTCATCTCTTGCGTCGGTTAATATTATTCTACCAGAAAGAGGATTGTCCAATACATGATGAGTTTGGCGCCATTTTGCTACCAGCTTGGACACTTTACTTTAACTTATGAGCATCAGTGTATGTGTACATGTTTTTAAAGGGCATTTGTGTTGCCAAGATATTGTTGACACATCTAAGAAGAAGGGAAACTACAGAAGACAGCATGCGCACACGTGTACGGGTGCGTGAATGTGGGCGGGGTGAATACCCTTATTGAAACTTCTGTGAGCCATATACAAATTGAGAATGCTGTTTTAGAATATAATAATGATATAAACTAAGGAAGTGAAAAGTTAAAACAAACAATAATGTGAATGTTTTTCTCATTTACTCAGTAATTTATAATTCTTTGCTTGTATGGATGAATTAAACGATTGGAGCACTAAATATATGAGTCACTTAAAGGGATAATAACTCTTCATTTTGGCTAAAAAATGAATTTTCCTGGAGTAAACAACAATTTTCCCACATTTGCCAATGGTTAATGAATCTATTTTTACATTCAAAGTTAGTCCCTGTTTTTTTTTTTTTTTTTTCTAAAAAGTTTGGTTTTCTTGTTAAAATCTTATAACAGAGTATAGCCATCAATGGAGGTCACGTGGTCTGAAGACAAGCTCAGATATCAGAATAATAGCTATAAATGCCGTTTTTGTGGTAAAACAGAATATATTATATTTCTATGAGTTGTTCTCAATGTTTTTATTGTGAAATATAGAGCTCATACAAAGAGTTATTATCCCTTTAAGCTATTGTAGTTTGTTAAATAGTTCCCTAGTAATTAAAAACCTTTATTTAGTGGGTTCTCAATCTTTTTCAATCTAAAATACTTTTTAGTATTAGTTCTTTTTTTTCAATTAGTTTTTTTTATTGACTACTTATTCATTTAATTATTTATTTAATCTTTTCTTTTGCAAATGGTGACTTTCCCGTTCCCTCAAGTGTCTGCCTTTGTTCTCGTGACTTCTGTTGAACCATACTTGCCTATATACTCGTTATGAAAAGAACCCCGACTTTTAATAACATCGGAATCTCTCAACATACTTACAGGAAGTTTAAATAAAGAAATAGCTTATAAATGTAAACTGATTTTGATCGAACCCATATCAAAGCGTCTTGTTTACAAACAGGTGAGTGCAAAGCACAGGAAGCGAGGATTGGTTGGGGGGGGGGGGGGGAAGGGGGAAGGGGGCGGGCCCAGTCCATTTCATTAAGTCAGATGTTTAGGCCTACCTTTGCCTCATAAGTGTAAGTTTGTCTTCATAAATCGCTGATACTTTTTTAAATTATATTTTATTAGTCTTTCTGAACGTTTTGCCCAGCCCCTAATGTAAATTCTTTTCTTCCTGCCTACAATAGTTACATTTTCTTCAACCAGCTGAGCAACGTGAGTGTGAAAATCTGTGCGCATTTTTGCGTCAAAAATTGTGCGCATTTTATGTACAGACATTGTCTCAACTACCACATTCAGTATCCCTTTCCGTTTCCGGTAATGATCACTGGGTGCTCTAGTCATCGCTAGTAGTCTGTATAGCTCCCTTTACACTGGGCGGCGTCCTTTCTGCGTCCCGTATACGTAGTACAGCCCCGTATGATCCAAAGTTACTCATGTGAATACACGCTTTTGTTATCCTTCTATTTTAACTTGTGGCTTACCCTACACACACTGGACAATAGAAGTGTCACCCCTACTGAACCAATACTTTGGGGGAGATTTAAATGACTGTGGAATGATATGCTCCTGGTATCATTTTATTAGCATCAAATTTCACAAAAGCAACGGTTCTGTTTGAACAATTCAACTGTATCGATATTCTGACATTGCTTATATTCCGCCTCTTCAGATTAATAAGTTTGATTACTCTGATTCAGCGGGTGAAACTTCTATTGTCCAGTGTGTGAACCTTTCCTTGGTGATGTTGATGAATAAACAGACACATACATAACGTCAGGGTCAGGGTCAGATTTTTAGATCAGGAAGTATAGCAATTTTGCACAGACGGGGGTGTATCTATTTCATGCTTAACATACACCCCATTCTCATAGATTAGATCGACCTACATTGGATCGACCTAACTCCCTGGGGGTTCACGCTAAATAGCTGTCAGCCGGGCGGACACGAAAGTTAATTACCCCTTAAAGCTTGTAGTAGGCGGGGACGGACACTTAAGGGGGATTATCTGACAGTAATCTAGTGAGACTCCCCGCGGTGATAGATCGATCTAAAAGTTGTGAGAACAGAGCCATAGTTAATTGTTTGTCGTAAATGATGAACCAAACAATTAGGAAGTCGATCAATATACCTATAGTAAGTCATAATTAGTATCGATTTTGCGTGTTTTTGAATACGATTGCCAAAATTACGTGATACATCGGACCCTTACACCCCATTCTCATAGATTAGATCGACCTACATTGGATCGACCTAACTCCCTGGGGGTTCACGCTAAATAGCTGTCAGCCGGGCGGACACGAAAGTTAATTACCCCTTAAAGCTTGTAGTAGGCGGGGACGGACACTTAAGGGGGATTATCTGACAGTAATCTAGTGAGACTCCCCGCGGTGATAGATCGATCTAAAAGTTGTGAGAACAGAGCCATAGTTAATTGTTTGTCGTAAATGATGAACCAAACAATTAGGAAGTCGATCAATATACCTATAGTAAGTCATAATTAGTATCGATTTTGCGTGTTTTTGAATACGATTGCCAAAATTACGTGATACATCGGACCCTTACACCCCATTCTCATAGATTAGATCGACCTACATTGGATCGACCTAACTCCCTGGGGGTTCACGCTAAATAGCTGTCAGCCGGGCGGACACGAAAGTTAATTACCCCTTAAAGCTTGTAGTAGGCGGGGACGGACACTTAAGGGGGATTATCTGACAGTAATCTAGTGAGACTCCCCGCGGTGATAGATCGATCTAAAAGTTGTGAGAACAGAGCCATAGTTAATTGTTTGTCGTAAATGATGAACCAAACAATTAGGAAGTCGATCAATATACCTATAGTAAGTCATAATTAGTATCGATTTTGCGTGTTTTTGAATACGATTGCCAAAATTACGTGATACATCGGACCCTTACACCCCATTCTCATAGATTAGATCGACCTACATTGGATCGACCTAACTCTCTGGGGGTTCACGCTAAATAGCTGTCAGCCGGGCGGACACGAAAGTTAATTACCCCTTAAAGCTTGTAGTAGGCGGGGACGGACACTTAAGGGGGATTATCTGACAGTAATCTAGTGAGACTCCCCGCGGTGATAGATCGATCTAAAAGTTGTGAGAACAGAGCCTTAGTTACTTAATAAAGTTTTGTGATTTTAATGTCAACTTTAAGGCGCCATTCGATCATGTACCGGAGATACGACTATATTTTATCATTTTCTTCCCATCTTTGGCGCATAGGTGTCGTTTTACCTCAGACCAAAAACCACAGTTTTTAAATTAATTTAAAGCTAAGCTGCTGCGTCTCAACGGCACTTTCTATCGACAAAGAGTCAATTTCTGGTAGGAAATATTTCACATAAAGGTAGCAATTTACCTTTTTAATAGCATGTAAATGTAACAATTTACCTTTTTAATATCAATATCAATATCATGCTGTCGTTTCACCAAAAGACGTGCTCCAAAATAAAACCCCAAACTAAACCGGGCTGGTGACACAAAAATAATCTATTTCTTGAACAAAATATAAGCTTACATGTACTTTAAACATACTAGTAAATTCATTTCCCTTATACGGACCCAACTTAGCCAGTAATCGAATAAAATGAGTCAATAAATTGAAAATATGTCTCAAAGAAATTGCCACCCTTAATGTAATGAATTCAGTAACAATCATCTTTGCGTCACCAGACCTACACTGAGAGGTCAAGGTCGATTTCTCGGAAGAAGCCTTTTTAAAAAAAGAGACCGTCCCACGTGATATGCATATTGAAATATAATACAGAGTACCTGCGTCGTAAACAAATATTTAATAACAATCACGCTTAATACACCTTGTCAAAACACTTCACTTATTGATGTTGGAAGAAGCATTTTTATCAAAACACTCCCTTGAATAATATACAACGGTATACGAATAAACTGGAGTAAACATGAACTTGGAAGCTTACATTGGATAGAAAATGTATAGCGACGGTATTTAGGCCTATATATATATATATATATATATATATATATATATATATATATATATATATATATATATATGACATACCGGTCTAATGTATACAAGATATTTCGGGGCTAAAAGGGTTCCAACAAACCTACTAATACAGTTGTAGACCTTTCTGGTGGCATCCTTTGTAAACACTGCCCTTTCATTAATAAATAGTGTGAGACTGAATAGATGCCAAGGCTTTTGCGTCGATCCTTCAATAACAATAGTATTGTTTTCGGATCTTTTTATAACTGTGATGTCAGGAGGGAGCGTACATTTAAAATTTGTTTTCGGATCTTTTTTAACTATATCAGAAGAAAGTTAATTCACATTTAAAACACATTAGAAATATTTGAAACAGTTAACTGGCCAAATCAGAAATGGCGGCTGCTATGGGAAGACTCCAGATTGGGTTGAAGAAGACTGGTGCGACGTGCTCCGTCCCCGACAACCCCAAAGCCAAGTTGATGTACTATCTTAACTGCATTTGCACCGTGATTAACTTGGACGGTTCCGGGGAACTCCAGCGCCTGAGGGATTATCAGAACTACGGAAGCTTGTCGAACGAAGAGACCCGCGAATTACTGACACTCTGCCGCCTCATTAGTCCCGATAAATTGATCAACAAATGCATTTTCCACAGCGACGAAATGTGCATTAATTCCGGTAACGAGTTTTACGAGCTCAGCACCGTGAGCCACACCTTCGTTGTCTCCGACAACATTTTTATCGGCGGTGAGCGCAAACAAGTGCAAAAAATCATGTGCTTCAAGATGTCGTGGATTGAGCGTAACTTCAACGATCCGATTGAGAGTTTCTGTTACGAAAGCCGCCTTCAGGCTAGACGCCAGACGTCCAGTGCCTGCATCATTATTTAGAAAGCGCAACCTTCACAGGAACTAGTGATGCAAAGGATTTCATATGAATAACAATTCCAAACAGAATCAGCACATAATGACAATGAAATTGGACTGCTTCGATATCTGATCGAAATATTCTTGCTGAATTAATTCTCTTGAATTCCTGGATCGCTTCGTGGACCGGAGAGACAAAAACATTCTCCACTTTTCAAAACAACGTAATATTTTAGGGTCGGAGGTGTTCGAAAGCATCCCCCTTTTTTGCTGGGAAAAGGTCCCCTCTCTGTTGACAACAGACCAAAATGACCGTCTATTTATCTAGAGAAATACCTATGAATATCTGTGGAAAATCAATCTGTCGCCTTGGTAGAGAGTACCCTCTATGCAGGTAAAATTTTATCTAGGTACACAAAGGTGTCGTGGTAAAAAGGACCACTTTTTCAGAAAAGCCCCTCCCCCCCCCTTTTGAAATTGATGGCTACAGGCCTGGTATCATAACATGTATGTTTATATTTTAAAAAGAAATTGGTGTTTTCCCTGATAGACGCGTTGGTGCATTTAAGAAGGCTTGTAAGGCATGATTGTTGCCATTACGGTGACAAAGCTTTTAAAATTGCAGCACCTAGAGATTGGAATAATTTACCCATCAATCTTAGGCAAATTGTAGACCCTGGACTTATTAAAGAGAAAAGTAAAACCTACCCTTTTAAGCAATATTATTTTTAAATTCTTTTCAGAATACTTTTTACGAATAATCGTTTCTTAGTTCATAGTTTTAATTTTCACCTCTTATCCATTATATATATATCTATTTTTTACCTATATATCACTTTCCTTCTATTCATCTTATGACCATTAATATTTTTTTCCTTTTAATTGTGAATTTTATAAATTCTGTAAAGTCTATTGAACATACGTTGGATTTTAGACCATAAAGAAATATTATTATTATTATTATCATTATTAAGAATGTTACAGATAGTGCGTGTGCGTGGATGTACATATGCCTTCTCCGAAACTTTTGTAAGTTCACAAATTGAGAATTCTCTTGTCAAGTGGCACTATTCCAGAAAAGATGGAAATGTTAAGTAAAAAATATCAGTCTTATCTTAAGTATGTGAGGCAATAAATGTATCTCGAAAACGTTTATAACGGTGAAGACATTATTATTACTATTTTTGAAAATAACATGTAATTAACTAGCATTTGCCTAACATTGTATTGTTATTTTCTAAAAAGAGAACAATGATAAGTCCACTTTTTCCGTTTCTTACTCTGACTTGTTATGGAACTATTTCTTGAATGCTTTCCTCATTTAATCAATAATTTTTGATTATGTGTTGGATTGATGAAATAAATGATGGGAGCAATAAATATATATGCGTCACTTAATTTATATACTTTGTATAATACTTTTGTAGTAATTTAAATCTTTTATTGAGTGGGTTCTCAAACTTCTTAATCTAAAATACTATTTAGTTTAAGTAGTTTTCTACTACTAATTTTATTGGTTATTTATTCATTCATTATTTTACTAGTTTTTTTATCATTTATTCATGAATCCACTAATTTCACCTACGTTAAGCAAATATACATGTATGATACGCCCATTCCCACAATTAAGAGTCGTTTTTGTGACTTCTCTTGCATCACACTTGCCTATTTGCCATTCAAACCCACGTCAAAGTGTCTAGTCACATTATTATCAAACGCGTCAGTCGAAAGCACAGGAAACAGGGTGGGGATGGGGGATTTTCGTCCACTTCTGTTTTTCGCGCAATACTTGTAGTAGTTTTAATCCTTTCTTATGGAAGCGTGTAAGGGTCACAACACCACCANGTAAAAACTAAAATAGGATAGAAAATATGGTTACTTTGGTTGTTTTGGCAACAACAAGCACGGGGAGCATTTTAAACACAGAGGCTAGTAGCAAACTTGAGAATCATATGTATTATGTTTGCACCAAGTTACTATTCCAACTTGACCGACTTCAGTAGTCATTGAAGAACAATCAGTCACTTGTCAAGGTTGCAAATTAAAGAGTAGTGGCATTTGTTTTTGGTGTTGGTGTTGTGAGTTTTGTTTTTGGTGTTGGTGTTGTGACCTTTACACGCTTCCATACTTTCTTGTGTTGGTTTTCAATCTTTTTTAATTCTAAATTAAACTAAGTTTTATCAATAGCTTTTAAGTTTATTTATGATTAACAGAACTTATTATCACTATAATTATTATTATTATTATTATTATTATTATTATTATCTGTGTTACATGCACAAGATTTACATGTACGACATAGACCGTATTCCCATACTTAGATCGATCTAGCAGAAACAATCCATCTCCGAAGGGATTCTCGCTAGATTGCATTCAGCTTAAGCGGCTTAGATGTCTTGCACGCCTAGTGCAGCTGCTAAACGATAGTTCAATACCCCTCACATCCGCTTTAGCTGAGTAAAATTTAGCGAGAAACCAATCGGAGATGGGTCGATCCTGCTAGATCGATCTAGGTATGGGAACTGGGTCTAAGCAGCTGCTGCGTCTCGCCCACACGATTGGCCCACCTTCTATCGACTATGAGTCAATTTCTGGGAAGAAATATCTCAAACAAAGGTAGCAATTTACCTTTTTAAAGAACAATATTATCATCATGCTGTCGTGTACCAGATGACGTGATTCAAAATAACCCTCAGGTCTCAACCTCAATAGGCTAGTACATGTGGCACAAAAAAAAGAAACTACGGGCGCATTCCCATAGATTTTAGATCGATCTATCCCCGTTGCGAGTCTCACTAGATTACTGTCAGATAATCCGGCTTAAATGTCCGTCCCGCCTACTACAAGCTGTAAGGGGATAATTAACTTTCGTGCCCGCTCGGCTGACAGCTATTTAGCGTGAACCCCCAAGGAGTTAGGTCGATCTAGTTGGATCGATCTAATCTCTGGGAATGGGGTCTACTTCTTGAACAAAAACAATTTAAAAGACCGACTTTAAATATAAATTTATTCCCCTTAAGTGGACCTCGACCTATTTAACGATCCACCACAATGCGTCACTAGACTGAAGAAATATCCCAAAGAAGTCCACATTTCGTTGTATGAATTTAACAATCATACCTACGTCACCTGACCGACTTTCAAGGGTCAAGGTCGATTTCTTGGAAGAACCCTTCTCTCTTACTTGATATGAACATGAATATAATATTGAAAACCTGCGCCGTAAACACAAATTTAATGGTAATCACGCTTGAAATACCTTGCCAATTTAAGCACCTGAAGTGGTGTAAATTGGTTTCTTGGAAGAAGCGTTTTTTGAACAAAGCACTCTACCGGCCAACCGTACATGTCCTATATATGGGGGAAAACTACAGTAAACATGACCTTTAAGCAGGTCGATTTACGCCGAGTTGCACACTGAATAAAACATTGGTTACCACTATAGTCAGGCCTATACATGATATACCTAGTCTACTTGTAATCTATACAAGATATATTTTGAGGCTAAATGGGCCCTAACGCAACAAACCTACCAATACAGTAGTAGACCTCTCTGCTGACATGCTTTGTAAACGCCGACTTAATTGCAATCGACACTGTTGAGCTGAACATAAGTCGTTTGAGCCGACTCATAACCTACATTGAAAAATTCAAATATAGCCTAAATTTAAATTAATCGACAAGATATAAAGAATTGAGAAATAAATTGTGAAAACTTTAATGTGTCATTTGATCGCTTTTATGTTTAAGCTTGAATGACGTAGATTTGATATGTCTAAGGCCTTTACATAGTGGAAATTGTGCTGAATCGATACTAAACTTTTTGCTAGTTTCGTTTTCAGATCTATTTATATCTATGATGTCAGGAAAGACCCTGGATTGAGCCCGTATTTATGTTATTGCGTCTAATATTTTTCCGCATTCTCGGTTCTGACTTTGATGCGTCTGCTTGGGTGTAAACTGTCGCTAACATTTAAAAAGACATTTTAACGAATTTAAAAGAGACTACTGGCTATATAAGAAATGGCGGCTGCAATGGGAAGACTCCAGATTGGGTTGAAGAAGACTGGTACGACAGTTACCGTCCCAAACAACCCCAAAGCCAAGCTGATGTACTATCTTGACTGCATTTGCAACGTGCTAAACTTGGACAGCTCCGGGGAAATCCGGCGTCTAAGGGATTATGAAAACCACTGGCGCTTGTCAGAAGACGAAACCAACCAATTACTGATTCTCTGCCTCCTCATCAGCCCCGATGAATTGATCAACAAATGCATTTTCCATAGCGACGAAATGTGTGGAGATTCCGGTAACGAGTTTTACGAGCTCAGCGCCGTGAACCACACCTTCGTTGTCACCGACAGCATCATGATCGGTGGTGAGCGTAAACGCGTGAAAGAAATCATGTGTTTCAAGATGTCGTGGATTGAGAAAAATTTCATCAACCCGATTAAGAGTTTCGAAAGCCGCATTCAGGGACTGAGTGCAAGGAATCGCCAGGCAAGACGCCGTGAATCCGATAGCTGCACCATTATTTAGAAAGCGTGACTAAACATTCCACGTGGAACTAGCATACAATGACAATGAAATTGAACTCATTCGATATCTGACTGAAATATCCATGCTGAATGAATTCTAATGAATTCCCGAATCGCTTAAATGCAAGGGAGGGAGAAAACACCCCGTATTTCATTCTTACTTTATATGTTGTTGCTTGCCATATTGTGAATGTCATTGTTTTTCCTAATGGCATCAGCATAGAAAAGCATAAGATTTGACAAATTCAATATCAGAGTTGACCGGCTTTCATCAGTTAATTCCTTTGGTTATGGTGTTGCTTTTTACATCAAGCCAAGACAATGACACCAAGTAGTTAGGCTTCTTGGGTAGTGTATTTATAAATTTATTCGTAATTCATTGTGAAAAGTTGATCAAAACGAAGGATGTTACACTTGAAGTGTACATAACATATGGGTACATGTTTGAAATGGACATTTGTGTTGCCCGGATATTATTGACACGTCAAAGAAGAAGGGAAAAAATTCACTAAGTTCACTGTGCAGAAACTACAGAAGACAGCATGCGCACGTGTGCGGGTGCGTGAATGTGGGCGTGGGTTTGGACATACCCTTTAGACATACCCTTCTTTGAGTTATATACAAATTGAGAATGCTGTTTTAGAATATCATTATGACACAAACTATGCCAGAACAGATGGAAGTGAAAAGTTAAAACTGTCCTTTAACAATAATATGAATGTTTTTCTCATTTAGCCAGTTATTATAATTCTGTGTTTGTATTGATGAATTAAACGATTGCGGCACTAAATATATGAGTCACTTTAGCTAGTGTAGTTTGTCAAATTTTTCTGAAGTAGTTAAAAATTTTTATTGAGTGGGTTCTCAATCTTTTTCAATCTATAATACTTTTTAGTTTTATCTCTTTTTCAATTATTTGTTTCTCATTGATTACTTATTCAAAAATCTATTTATCTTTTCTTTTGCAAATGGTGACCTTCAAGGGTCTGCATTCTTTCTCGTGACTTCTGTTGAATCATACTTGTCTTTTTACTCGTTATCAAAAGAAAACCCGATTTTGATCACGTGTCTTTTTAATGCCATCGGAATTGGAACTCGCTCTGTAGTTTTAACTATCCCTCACTATACTGACGGGAAGTTCAAATAAAGAAATAGCATATAAATGTAATCTGATCGTGATCGAATCCATGTGAAATCGTCTGAGTCTAGTTACTTTTTTCAAACACGTCAGTCCATAGCACGGGAAGCCAGGGCTAGGGGGCGGGGGGGGGGGGGGGGCGCCCCGGCCCACTTCTTTAAGCCAAATTTAAAGGTATACCTTTGCCTCAAATACGTGATGTTTGAATACGTGATGTTTGTCATCATAAATCGCTGACAGTTTTTTTTTTAAATTATATCTTTCATTTGTTTTTTCTAAATGTTTTGCCCAGCTCCTAATGTAATTTCCTTTCTTCCCTCGTACAATAATTACATTCTCTTCAACCAGCTGTGAAACGTGAGTGTGATTGCGTCAAAAGTTGTGCGCATTTTTGCACAGACATTGTCTCAACTACCACATTTAGTTTCCCCTTCCGTCTGCTGTAATGATCACAGGGTGCCCCTAGAGACCATTCCCAGAGACTATCGTACTAACTTTGGATCGAACTATCTCCGAGGGGATTCTCGCAATTAACTTGAGCGGCTTAGATGACTGTCACGCATGCTGAGGCTGTAGAGGGTAATTAACTATCGTTTAGCAGCTTTAGTGGGCGTCCCAGACATCTAAGCCGCTTGGGCTGAAAGCAATTTAGCGAGGGACCCCATGGAGATGGACCGATCCTGTTAGATCGATCTAGAGATGGGAACCCAGTCCTTGTCATCGCTAGTAGTCTGTATAGCCCCCTTTACACTGGACGGCGTCCTTTCTGCGTCCCGTATACGTAGTACAGACCCGTTTGAGAGTGAAAAAATTATAATACTTTAAGTGACGACTACTGGCCAATCATTAAGCATTTATTCTACAACCAAAGCTATGCGTGTGCCTCCTTTCTACGACTGCAGCGATGCCAGTTTCAGTTATCGAAAAAGGACGCAGAATGGACGCCGTCCAGTGTAAAGGGGGTTAACAAAATTTAGGTCCCCCATCGTATCAGGCCTACAGTATCAGACGCGACACCGCTCTTGCCTAGTACGCGATGTGATAGTGACGATTCTCAGCGGGGTTGAAAAGCATTGCATCACCACTCAAAATTTGTTCAGGGTATGATACTGTGTAATGCGACCTGACACACACCTTGAAAACGGGTAGTGTGGTCTGATCTACCGGTGAATTCAGGATCATTCGGTGCCGAGTCTGGTAGTTGGGTAGGCCTGCGTATGGACTACCCATGCACATGCTCCAGACTGACCCCATTTATTTCGATTGCTTTCTGTGGGATATCGGCATGTAAAGACAGTGTCTATGTCAAAAATTTCCAAACCATTGAAGTTGGCAAGAATAATATTCAAACGGAGATCAGGAAAATTTCTCATGACATGTTGAACAGTGTTCGAGAAGCCAAAGTGATTCAGCGTATTGAGTTGTGATCGTAAAATGATATGAGGGATAAAAATTAAACTTACACCACACAAAACTTGCTCGTCTTTTATACAGATCTAGGGAAAATTGTCCCAATAGAAAATGTTAATTTAAAATGCATCTCTTTGGACCTCCCCCCCCCCACCCCCCACCCCCCGGTATACCAAGGTCCCCATACAAAATTTGAGATTATGTTATCTGTTATCTGTTTTGCAGCCCTCGATATCTAGTTCTACTTAAATGTCAACCACAGGCCTAACCAACTACCAGACTCGGCACCTACGGATCCAGAATAAACCGGTATATCAGACCACACTACCCGTTTTCAAGGTGTGTGTCAGAGCGCATTACAGAGTATCATACCCCATCACAAATTTTGTAAGCCTACCTGTCATCCGGTCATCGCGCCTCGTCTTCTTCAAGTAGGAGTCGTATGAATACAACAACATGGCGACAGACGACTCCCTCAATCAGGGGGTGGAAACGCGCTACTTATATGATTATGACGAGCCTAACCGTCAGCACCGGATATTAGGATGTGACCTTGAGGGGCAATTAGGCTTGGTCTTCGGCACGCGCGAACAGTAGTCGATCTACCACACCTGGGTCTTTTGTTTTTGACAACTTCACTCGTCAACGAGGTGCTTGTTCTAGACTACAGACTGATATCTACTAGTACTACCAGTGGCTTCATTAGTAACGTTCCCACAATACATGGTTTTCTGTCTGTGCGTACATACGTCTGCCTCGCTGACAAGAACAATGGACGTTTCTCACCCCTCTCTAGGATTACCCCTGCCCTCAATCTCGTCCATCCCGGTAGTCATGAAAATATTTAACCCCCGACAGAATATGCTTCCGCTATCAAAATTAGGTCTGCTTTTCTAAATTAATATATAAGTTTGCAAGTTCTTATTTACAAAACATCATTGGCTATGTCCTAACCTAAATTTTATGTTAAAAATTGCGGTATTGTCAGATTTTAGCATAAACAGGGAAAACTGCAGCAGCGCATGAATCTAGATGAGATGCACTTCTTTCCAACCCCGCTTAGGATCATCGCTATCACATCGCGCACCAGGCAAAATCGGTGTGGTGGCTGATACTCTGTAATGCGATCTGACACACACCTTGAAAACGGGTAGTGTGGTCTGATAAACCGGTTTATTCTGGATCCCTAGGTGCCGAGTCTGGTAGTTTGGTAGGCCTGAACCAGCTCAAGAAGTCTTTTTAATACAACATCCCCTTGTGCGTTGCCTTTGCCAAATATGAGATATTCAGCAGAGACTCAGTCCGTATGTACGACATGTACTATCGACTGGGCTGCCTATCGCTCTGTTATCATCAGTTTTTCTTATAATCATCTTGAGAACAAAATTTCAGACACGATTTTCAAAAATGGAAATGACATGTACGCGTAGTATGGTCTGGATCGGGTGGAGGAGTGTGGGGGGGGGGGGGTAAAATGGACCCTTTCCACTTCTTTAATTATGCGTAAGTCATGAAAATATTACGTTGCAAGACACGACACCAATCACCTGGTTAATTTTATTAATTATAATGGTTAATTATAAGCACCACCCCTTCCTTTCTCTTTCAAAATTTCTTTTCTGTTTGCCTTGTTCTCGTCCACCGGCTGTGAAACATGTGCGTGATTACATCAAAATTGTGTCATTATTTTACGACATTATCTCATAGGTAGTGTGGTAGATAAAACCACAGAGCCAGTTCAAGTTCCGTCCGTATCGGAAAATCACGAGGACGATACCAAGTTATCTTTTGACATAGGTTAAATATGTCGCAACAGAAGTCAGGAGAACGAATGGGGCTCTCGTGGAGCCAGCCAAATATTAATAATATTATTATAAATACCGATAATGATAAATAAACTTATAAGTTTGAAATAAGACCAAATAATATTTTAGAATTTTAAAAAGAGAACCCACTAAATAAAGAATTAAAATTACTGCAAGTATTGTGCGAACTTCACGTGGCTTAAAGTGAGTCTTTTTGTTTAGTGCTAGAATCATTTATTTGGTCAATTCGAACATATAATTATAAATTATTGAATGATAAGTCATTCACATCAGAAGAAAAACAACTAAAAATAAGAAAAAATATCGGAAAATGTGTTCGTCTCTCCAACCTAGTATTTATCCTATTTACTTATTATTATCGAAATATAACAACAGCAGCAACAACAACAATAATAATTCTCATACAATGACAAAGTTATAATTAAGAAAATAACAATATTATACAATTTTAAGCCAAAAGCAATGTAATAAATAACGATCGTGTTTGCACCTAATTAAACGTTTAAAAAGCGAGATATTGATTTATATATACAAAAATATTGAGATATTAAAATAACAGCTTAAACTTTTCACTTCTATCTCTTCTGGAATTCTTTATGTTAGTAAGGTATCCTACAAGGGTACAACAGCATTCAAAAGTTGTAAACTTAAAAAAGTTTTGGCGAAAGCACGTCTACGTCCTAACACACACCCTCGCGCCTGCTGTCTTCCGCATAGCAACCCTGCATAGCTTCTGCATAGCAACATTTTATTTCTTTTACCTAAATGTGTCAACAACAATTACTGTGAAAAAACGCCAAATTCCTTTTAAATCTGAAAATGTACGTAATGTGTACTTTCGCATTTTATGAAAAGTGGTCAAATATGTGTTCATACTGGAAACGATTGCACCAGAGTTTTAACAGGCCATTCTTGATTAACAAGCGACGCTAATAATAACGTTTATTGTGATATCCTTTGTTTTGTTCCGCTGTTGAACATAAATTATCAGTAAATTAACGAGCTGTCTGGCTACTTTTTGTCTTTGTCCGGGCATCATGTTAAAAAGCGGTACCATCACTAAAGGAATAAACTCGTCAAGGATTGTCAAGTCTGATGTTGAATTTGTCCATTTTCATTATTTCTATGTTGATTCCTTTGGGAAAACAATGGCACTCACACTATTGTAAAAGTTAATAAGTTTGGAAGCAAAAAAAAAAAAAAAAAAAAAAAAAAAAAAAGGCAGGTGTATTTGTGTCTCTCATCCATTTGAACCGATCCAGGAATTCATAAGAATTCATTCAGCAAGGATACCTCAGTCAGATATCGAATGAGTTCCATTTCATTGTCATTTTATGCTTGTACATGTACCATTTAGCGTTATTGTTCACAGAAAAGTCCTTGCATCACTGGATCGAATGAAGGTCGCGCTTTTTAAATAATGATGCAGCTATCGGATTTACGGCGTCTAGCCTGGCGATTCCCTCCGCTAAATCTCTGAATGCGACTTTCGAAACTCTTAATCGGGTCGATGAAATAATACTCAATCCACGACGTCTTGAAGCACATGATTTTTTGCACGCGTTTGCGCTCACCGCCGATCATGATGCTGTCGGAGACAACTAAGGTTTGGTTGACGGCGCTGAGCTCGTAAAACTCGTTACTGGAATCTCCACACATTTCGTCGCTGTGGAAAATGCATTTGTTGATCAATTCGTCGGGGCTGATGAGCAGGCAGAGAATCAGTAATTGGTTGGTCTCTTCTTCCGACAAGCTCGCATAATTCTTATAATCCCTCAGACGCCGGATTTCCCCGGAGCTGTCCAAGTTAAGCACGTTGCAAATGCAGTCCAGATAGTACATCAACCTGGCTTTGGGGTTGTCGGGGACGGTAACTGTCGTACCAGTCTTCTTCAACCCAATCTGGAGTCTTCCCATAGCAGCCGCCATTTCTGATATAGTCTCTTTTAAATACGTTTATATGGATTTTAAAGTTTTATCAACAGTTTGCACACAAGCAGACGCATCAAAGTCAAAACCGGGAATGCGAAAGAATATTAGACGTAATAACATAAATACGGGGCTCAATCCAGGGTTTTGCCTGACATCATAGATATAAATAGATCCCAAAACGAAACTAGTTCTTGTAGGATCGATGCAAAAAAAGTTCATATGCACTCCAGTTTACTCGTATTTATATTCAACAAGGGTGTTTTGATAAAAATGATTCTTCCACGAAACCAATCCTGACATCACGAAGTGTAATTTGATAACGTGCATCAAGCGTGATTGTTATTAAATATTTGTTAACCGTGCAGGTATTTTATATTTTATTCATATCATGTGGGACAGGGCTTTGTTTAAAAAGGCATCTTCTAAAAAATCGTCCTTGACCTCTCAAAGTGGGTCATGTGACACTGAAGATTCTTATTGAATTAATCCAACGAGGATGGGGACATTTTTATTTGAAATAATTCTTTAATATTTAAACTCATCAGTGGGATTTGGGGAAGGGGGTGTCAGCCCCCCATAGTTATAATCCGTAGGCCTACCAAATGACACCATTTGCCCTCTAAAATACCAAAAAATTCGGGCCCTTCAGCGAACCCCACTCCGAGGGGAGGGGGGTCGCTTCGCATCCTCGGACCCCCCCCCCCCCCCCAATCAACTAATCCTGGATCCGCCGATGCTTAGCAACTTGTAGTTCGCACAATACTTGTAGCAGTATTAATAATTTATTAGGTTATAATTTAGTTTTATTACTAACTTTTTATTTTCACTATTATTATTATTATTATTATTATTATTATTATTATTATTATTATTATTGGCTAAAGGTAGAGAGGCTAGTCCCACGAGAGCCCCATTCGTTCTGGTGATTTTTGTTGCGACATACGACTCAAAAACTGGTTAATGGATCGTGAAATTGTCCAGTGGTTTGAATTTGAGCAAAAATATTCATCAGTGGCACAGCTATAGTCCAATGTTAGTCTTCTGTCATTTGTGAAGCCTACATGTTCACTTACGGCTGTATGGTACAATGTCCCTCTGCAAACGTACCTTGGTGATGATGATGAATAAAAAAACATAAACAACTTATGGGTTAGGATCTAAAATAAATTCACGGCGGCTGCTTAAGATGTTGGCTAGTGTATTAAAGCCTGCATGAAATGCCTTATAAACTGCGGCTTTGGTCTAAGGTGGAATGACATCAAACTCGGAAACAAAATAACAAAATGTAAACGTATCTCCGGTACATAACCGGCGCCTCAAAATTGCTATAAAAATAACAGAACTCCCGGAGAAGCCCCCACCAAATCTAATTATCTCGGCAATCGCAGTCAATGCCTCAACTCCACAATTGTTTGGTTCATCATTAACTAAATATCTATCTTGATATCTGTTAAGTGTGGACGAGATACGCCCCCCCCCCTTTGTTCTGACCTTGACCCCAAACGGTGCATTTGAAGTTGCATTTGAATTAATTTTATTTGACACAAAAACCGAAGAACTACTAGAAGTGGATTGTATGCATTACTGCAAATTCACGTTCTACGGGCGTTAGGTTCAGATGTACCCTTACGCGAATCCTATCCAGGCTAGCCACTAAAATGAAACTGAAAAAAATATCATCAACAAAGAGATGGTCATCCTCGATGTATGTATTAAACAACAATCATCTTTGCAACACCTGAACTACTTTGAGAGGTCAAGGTCGATTTCTTGGAAGAAGTCTTTAAAGCACTGTCCCATGTGATATCAAAAATAATACAAGATAGAGTACCTGCACCGTAAACAAAACAAAAAACAAACAAAAAATAACTATAATAATAATATCAAATTGGAAATTTAGCTGAATCGATACTTAAGTTTCTGCTAGTTTCGTTTTTTGATCTATTTATATCTAAGATGTCAGGAAAGAACCTGGATCAAGCAATATATGTCATTACGTGTATTGCTCTCTCCCATTCTCGATTCTGACTTTGATGCGTCTGTTTGTGTGTAACGTAGTGTTTTCAAGCCTAAAATGACTTTAAAACTGCGGCTTTGATCTAAGGTGAAATGACATAGGAATCGGAAACAAAATATTAAAATGTAAACGTATCTCCGTTACATAACCGGCACTGCAAAATTGCCATGAAAATAGCAAAACTCCCCGATAAGGCCCCGCCAAATATATAATGATCTCGGCAGACGTTGTCATTGCCTCAAGTACATGCAAGATCGATTCTAAGCGATGGCTTATCATATCGATTTTGATCAATCCCACAGTTATTTGATTCATCATTACCTAATTATCTATCTTGATATCTGTTAAGTATGGGCGAGATACGCCCCCTTTGTTCAAATATGCTTTAGCTTCTGATCTAAAAATCTGACCCTGACCCAAAACCGAAGCACTACCAGAAATGGTTAATATGTGTTACTGCATTATCCACGTTATACGGACGCTAGGTTCAGATGTACCCTTACGCCAATCCTAAACAGGGTAGCCACTAAAATGAAACTGAAAAATTATCTTCAACAGAGAGATGGCCATCCTAGTTGTATGTTTTCAATTAAAACCATCTTTGCATCACCTGAACTACTTTGAGAGGTCAAGGTCGATTTCTTGGAAGATTTTAATCGATGATTTATTACAGGGATTTTGATCAACTCCACAATTATTTGGTTCATCATTAACTAAATATCTATCTTGATATCTTTGAAGTATGGACGAGATACGCCCCCTTTGTTTTGACCTTGACCCCAAACGGTGCTTATGCATGAAAGTGGCATATAAAGTAATTTTCTTTGACACAAAAACCGAAGAACTATGTATATCAGAAGTGGATTGTATGCGTTACTGTAAATCCACGTTCTACGGACGCTAGGTGCCCTTACGCAAATTGCTAGCCACTAAAATGAAACTGAAAAAATTTCCCCAAGAAAGAGATGGCCATCTTCGTTATATGTATTCAATAACAACCATCTTTGCAACACGTGAACTACTTTGACAGGTCAAGGTCGATTTCTTGGAAGAATTCTTTAAAGCACTGACCCATATATTATGAAAAATAATACAAGATAGAGTACCTGCACCGTAAACAAAAATTTAATAACAATTGCGCCTAAAACACATTTCCAAGGTACCCGACTCACCAACGCCAAGGGTGGTTTATCGGAAAAGCATTTTAAAACAAAGCTAATAAATACGAATAAACGTGAACTTTAAACAGGTCGATTTATGTAGTGCTCACACTGGATGTATTGCTCACTGCTGCTGTATTGCTGGATGTATTGCTCACTGATATTTTATCATCGCAGTATTTATACATATATGACATACCCGGTCTACTTTATGCACGATATTCTGGTCTAAATGAGTCCAATCGTATCTGGGAGTAGGAGTAGGCCGACAAGTACATTAGAATCAAATTGCTCGAGATACATGCTTTGGCAACACCGACTTAATTGCAAATTATTGAGGTGGCCATTCGTCATTAGCACCTTCCCATTTACTACCTTGAAAAGTTCAAATATAGCCTAAATTTTAAAAAAAATTAAAAATTCATCGGCAAGATTGAAGGAAGAAATAAATCGTGCAAACTTTAATGAGTCATTTGATCTCTTAATTTTAATTTCAAGTTTGAATTAAGTAAATTTTATATTTATAAGGCCTTTACAAAGTGGAAATTCCGCTGAATCCATGCTAAAGTTTTTGCATTGATCCTACACGAACTAGTTTCGTTTTGGGATCTATTTATATGTATGATGTCAAGAGAGACCCTGGATCGAGCGATATATGTCATTACGTATGTTATCCTTTCCCATTCTCGTTTCTGATTTTAAGGGGTCTGCTTGGGTTTAAACTGTCGCTAACATTTAAAAGACATTTTAACGTATTTAAAATAGTCTACTGGCTATATCAGAAATGGCGGCTGCTATGGGAAGACTCCAGATTGGGTTGAAGAAGACTAGTACGAAAGTTACAGTCCCGAACAACCCCAAAGCCAGGTTGATGTACTATCTGGACTGCATTTGCACTGTGCTTAACTTGGACAGCTCCGGGGAAATCCGGCGCCTGAGGGATTATGAAAATTATTCAAGCTTGTCAGAAGAAGAGACCAACCAATTGCTGATTCTCTGTCTGCTCATCAGCCCCGACGAATTGATCAACAAATGCATTTTTCATAGCGAAGAAATGTGCATTGATTTCAGCAACGAGTTCTACGAACTCAGCGCCGTGAACCGCACCTTCGTGGTCTCCGACAGCATCATGATCGGCGGTGAGCGCAAACGCGTGCAAAAAATCATGTGTTTCAAGATGTCGTGGATTGAGAATAATTTCATCAACCCGATTAAGAGTTTCGAAAGCCGCATTCAGGGATTAGGTAGAGGGAGTCGCCAGGCTAGACGCCGTTCATCCGATAGCTGCATCATTATTTGAAATCGCGTCCCTCAAGCGATCCAGTGAAGCCAGAGATTTTTCTAAGACTAATAACACCAAATGTAATGAAATGGAACCAGCATAAAATGACAATGAAATTGGACTCATTCGATGTCTTACTGGAATATCCTTGTTGAATTAATTCCTTTGTGATTCTGGATTGGTTCAAGGACCGAAGAGACGAAAACATACCCTCTTTACTATATTTTGTAGCTCAAAATATTGTGAATGCCATTGTTTTCTCTGATGGAAACAGCATAGAATGGCATGAAATTGGAAACAGCAAAGAATGACATGAAATTTGAAAAATTCAATATCAAACGTGACCATCTTTCCTTTGAAGATGGTGTCGCTTTTTACATCAAGCTTTGTCAATGACACCTAGTAGCTAGACAGCTTGGGTATGTGTATTTAATAATTTATTGATAATTCATTTTGAAAAGTTGATCAAAATGAAAGATGTCACGCTTTACGTTACTATTATGGACGCTTTTTAAACACAGAAGGCCAGCTCAAATTTTGCTGTTAATCCACTCCTGTACTAGTATATAATCAAATAATATTGAGCATTTGTTATAAAATGCGGAAGTGTACATAACATATGGGTACACGTTTTTAAAGAACATTTGCCTAGATATTGTTGAGACTTTTACGGAGAGTGAAAAAAGTTCACTTTGCAGAAACTACAGAAGACAGCATGCGCACATGTGTGCGGGTGTGTGAATGTGGGGGTGGGTTTGGACATACCCTTACTGAAACTTCTGTGAGTTATATACCTGTACAAACTGAGAATGCTGTTTTAGAATATCATTATTACATAAACTATGCCAGAACAGACAGAAGTAAAAAGTTGAAACTCTCTTCTAACAATTATGTGAATGTCTTTCTCATTTAATCAACAATTCATAATTCTGTGTTTGTATTTATGATTTGAACGATTGGAGCACTAAATATACGAATCACTTCAGCTATTGTAATTTGTTTAATACTTTTGGAGTAATAAAAAAACTTTATTTAGTGGGTTCTCAATCTTTTTCAATCTAAAATACCTTTAAGTTTTATTAAGGCTTTCTTCTCTCCTACAACCATTTGATTCCTTCAACCAGCCGTGAAACGTGAGCGTGATTGCGTCAAAAGTTGTGACATTTTTCTCTTCAGACATTATCTCAACTACCAAATTTAGTATCGCTTAGTGTCTCCTCTAATGCAATCATTATCAACACGCTGGTTTTATATTTTTGAAATGAATAACTTTGTAGGCCCTACATGGAAGGTTATACCATATTTGTTTCAATTAATAAATAAATAAAGAAATAAAAGTTGGAAGCATAAAGAATATATAAAGGTATTTAGATATAACGGGGAAAAAGAGCATTCTCAGTCTTAAAAAGATTTTTTCATTTAGTATATAACAACTTCATTTGAGTAAGCTCAATGCAATTTATTGCAAGTATTCATGTTAAAACCAGGTTTACCTTTACTAATCAAACCCCCCTCAAAAAAAAAAAAAAAAAAAAAAAAAAAAAAAAAAAAAAAAAACTTAGCCGAGAAAAAGGATTTAAAGATTCTGAACATGAATTTGATCAATTCTACACACCGTTGCAAAATGTGGCCATTGAAATAACAGACTAAATGGATGCCGAGGTTTGACCATTACAAGAAGTTGAATTTTGAAATATTTGAAAAACAAAATGTTTTAGCAATACGATTGGTCAACAATGCCCTAACAGGTAAATAAAGAAGTATCGTACCTTGTATAAAACGAGGGGGTGTAATTCCAGTTTTAAAATTAAACTCATTTTGAGATCGATGAGCATTTTATGACTAAACATTATATGCCATAATTATGGCACTTGGATCGCAAAACAACGGTTAGATGGCAATAAATACTAAATGAACTTACAGGAAATATATACCTGTCATATATAAAGGCAGGCTATTGTTAAAATTGTAATTAAATTGAAATTATCTAGTTTAAATTAATGTAGAATGACAGTAAGGCAAAAATTGATTTCAATGAAATTTTCAGCCAATATTCTAGCGCTTTCATCGAATAACAAAATTTTAGATTTTGTGATTTTCTTACTTCATGTTTTAAAATGCATTTTCATATAACAATGTCTGTACCAAACACACTAAAAATAATGATAAAAATAGATTGTTCTTAAATTGATGTGTCCGACCTGAGCTGAAAGGACGATTTCACTTTATTTGTTTTATTCCAACCTAGATGCGTTGATCAGGCCCGTAGCCAGGGGGGGTTCGGGGGGTTCGAAAGAACCGCCCCTTTTGCTGGGAAAAGGTCCACTCTGGGTAAAATTTGATCTAGGTACATGAAGTTTTTATGGGAAAAGGTCCACTTTTTCAGAAAAAGAACCCCCCTTTTGAAATTGCTGGCTACGGGCCTGGTTGATCCTGAGCAAGAACGACGATATCATTTCACTATTTTAATCCGAGTCTTGATGAGTTCATTCTCAACTAGAGAGACGATATCAATTTATTTTTAATATCAATTTTAAAGGGATAATAACTCTTCGTTTTGGCCAAAAAATGAATTTTCCTAGAGTAAACAACAATTTTCCCATACTTACCAATGGTTAATGAATCCATTTTTACATTCAAAGTTAGTCCCTGGTTTTTTTCTAAAAAGTTTGTTTTTTTGTTAAAATCTCTTAAGAGATTATAACAGAGTATAGCCATCAATGGAGGTCACGTGGTCTGAAGACAAGCTCAGATATCAGAATAATAGATATAACTGCTGTTTTTGTCGTAAAGCAGAATTTATTATATTTCTATGAGTTATTCACAATGTTTTTATTGTGAAATGTAGACCCCATACGAAGAGTTATTATCTCTTTAATGCGCCGGACATGGGCTGGGGAGAAGACATCAATTTTATCTTTTGTATACCAACCTCGATGCCTCGGTCTACAAAAAAAAAAAAAAAAAAAAAAAAAAAAGCAAGCATGAACTTTAAGCTCTATATTTTATCATCGCTGTATTTACATATGATATACCAGGGCTCCGTATCTCGAAAAGTTCGCTATGTTGCGCACGTGCGCAAGTGTCTGGATTCCATAACCGATTCTATTTCGAGATACGGGGCCATGGAATCGAGACACTTGCGCACGTGCGCAACATAGCGAACCTTTCGAGATACGGAGCCCCGGTCTAATTTATTTTTTCGGTCTAAATGGGCGCATAACGTAGTAGGAGTAGGCTTACGAATACAGTATCGAATTGCTCGGGAGACACGCTCTGGCAACACCGACTTAATTGCATTCGACGCTGTTGGGCTAACCACCAGTCATTTGAACCGACGTATAACCTACTTTGAAAACTTCAAATTAAATCTAAATTCATCAACAAGATTGAGAGGACAAATGTTTCCTCCAAACTTAAATGATTGATCTGATCTTATTTTTCGGTCTGAATGACTTACATTCATTGCTTTAATATATTCATATATAAACTGCCATGGATAACGAATTGTAACTTTGATCGAAGATTTTGCACACGGACTAGTTTCGTTATCGGATCTATTTATATCTACTATGTCAGAAAAGCCCTGGGTCGAGCCCTGGATTTATGCTATTTAACTTTCATTCTTTCGCATTTTCATTTGCGACTTTGATGCGACTGCTTGTGTCTAAACTGTCGCTAGCGTTTTAAAAGACATTTTAACGAATTTAAAAGAGTCTATTGGCTATAGGCCTATCAGAAATGGCGGCTGCTATGGGAAGACTCCAGATCGGTTTAAAGAGGACCACGACGCCATGCACCATTCCGAACAACCCCAAAGCCAAGCTGATGTACTATCTCGACTGCATTTGCGACGTGCTTAAATTGGATAACTCAGAAGAAGTCCGGCGCTTGAGGGATTATGAGAAGTACCGATGGTTGTCGGAAGAAGAGACCAACCGATTATTGATTCTCTGCCTCCTCATCAGCCCCGACGAATTGATCAACAAATGCATTTTCCATAGCGAAGAAATGTGCCATGATTACAGTAACGAGTTCTACGAGCTCAGCGCCGTGAACCGCACCTTCGTTGTCGCCGACAGCATCATGATCGGCGGTGAGCGCAAACGCGTGCAAAAAATCATGTTTTTCAAGATGTCGTGGATTGAATATTATTTCATCGACCCGATGAAAACCTTCGAAAGACGCATTCAGGGATTAGGGGGTCGTTAGTTCGATGGCAGCACCATAATCTAGAAAACGCGACTTTCAAACGATCCAAGGATGCAAGGAATTATCTATAACTAATTGTCCCATGACATAGAGCCAGCATGAAATGATATCGATAATGAAATTGGACTCATTCGATGTATAACGTTTAATTAATTCCTTTCTGTTTTTGAATTGGTTCATGGAACGAAGAGACGAGAACGCACCATTTTTCTACGTTTTGTTGCTTAAAAAACTATTAATGCCATTGTTTTATCTGCATAAAAAGGCATAAAATTGGACAAATTTAACATCAGACTTGACAATCTTTGACGAGGTTATTTCTTTGGTGATGGTACCGCTTTTTAACATCATGATTGGACAATGACAACAAGTAGACAACTCATTAATTTACTGATAATTCATTTTCAACAGACGATCAAAACAAAGGATGCCACAATTAACACTATTATTAGCGACGATTTTTTAATCAAGAATGACTAGCCTGAACTTTGTAGAAATCGTCTCCAGCAGCGTGTTTGGCCATTTGTTGGGAGATCGGAAGTACATGTACTCATTACACAATTGTTCATATTTGAAAAGGACATTGGTGTTTTTCACAAAAGCTGTTGTTGACACATTTAAGAAAAAGAAGTTATGGGGGTTGCTATGCAAAACGTACGGAAGAGCGCACGTGTGTGAGTGCGTATTTGCATGACTCATCGAAAATTCTGTTAGTTTGGAAATTGAGAAAGGTGTTGTAGCAGATCATGATGACATTATCTTATCCATAACAGATAGAAATGTAGGGTTTTGACAGTTGCTCGAGATTAAGTAAATAAGGCAATAAATTTGAACCAGTATTATTATCTTTAAAGCGTTTAAGGAGGTGTTAACGTGATCTTTGCTACCTTAAATGTTACATATTTTGGACTGAAAATTGTATGAGGTTGCTATTTTCGTAACTTTCATTAGATAATAATTGTTTTTGTCATTATTTCAATTGTTTTAATTATTGTTTTTTTTTTGTAATTATTGTAATTTTGTTTTTCACTGATGTGAACGTTTTATCATTTAATTAATAAGTCATACTTTTTTCATGTTTGTAATCAAATAAAAGATTCGAGTACTATATAAAAGAATGTTATTTGCACAATACTTGTAATGGCTTTAATCCTTGATTGAGTTGGTTGTCAGTCTTTTTCACTTTTGAAATTAATCAAGTTTTATAATTTGCTTTTTGATTTATTTATAATAATCGGGATTTATTATTATTATTTATTATTATTATTTTTCCACGAGAGCCCCATTCGTTCTCCTGACTTCTGTTGCTGCATGTTTACTCTGTGTCAAAATATCTTGGCATCGTCCTTGGGATTTTCCAGGGCCGTAGCCTCCGGGGGGCAGGGGGGGCAGCTGCCACCCTTGGGATTTNGTCGAGTGGATGGGGGCTTTAATATCCGGACAACAAACAAACCCCAGAAGCAATTAGTGACTTATGACGGCGAAAATCACATACTTGATGCTCAGGTGATTGGTGTATTGTCCCGCGACGTAATATGACTTAATTAAGGATAAAGTTGACTTAAAGAAGTGGACCGGGCCCGTTATACCCACCATCATCAAGTGCTTAAAGGAATGGCGCGTTTGAAGGAAGTGTTGTTACCAGAGTTAAACAATTTGTCGTCTGTTTGATCTACTACACGTAAATGCTATTTCTATTTTTAAAATCGTGGCTGAAACTTTGTTTAATGAAAATAAGAATAAACTTCGGAGAGTGTTGTGTGCATGCATCCCAATCGATAGCAGCACATTATAACGATCCCATGTTATCTTCTCTAAAGCATTTACTGTTTTACCGATTGTTCACGAAAGTTGGTTATCTGGAAATTTTGTAATCCGTTGTAAATATTCACGTGCACGTATATTTACAACTGCCTAATTATTGTAAGTTACTAAGTATTGAGAATACGGCCCCTCTATTAGATTGAAAAACTTTCTTTCTTTTGAGAAAATATGTTATCGCTGTAGGGCCTGCTGAAATACGAATTGATGACTTTTATGGTCTTCATATATATTAGAAACAATAGCCGTAACTATTACAGTTAGAGACTAGATTCAATGTTTTCTTTTCCTCTGTCACGACTTCATCTTAGCGTGCACATTCAAGCTTGTGGTAAACACTTTTGAATTTTCGAAAAAATAAAATAAATAAAAGAAAATAAAAAAGAAAAAAAAAAAAAAAACAGACAAAAAAGAGAGGATATATCCTGACAGTCAATGAAAAGGCATCAGAAAACTTTCTTGCATTTTTTTTTACCGAGAATCGATTCCAACCATATAAACGAGTACAAATGCACTTGTTTGGTCATAAGAGAATGGGATGACCACTATTTCATATTTCACATATTTCACACGAAAACTGTTTTTTTTCTTAATGTGCCAAAGGAACTTGAAATATTTGATAAATAAATGATGCATTTTCATTGACTGTCAGTATGTATGGTTTTTAAGATTCTGAAATTTGATAAATTCCACTCTCTCTGGGCCTTGCACTGATACAGAAGTGACATAATTGAAATTAAAGGACGGACGCCAAGGTTTGGCCATTGCAAGAAGTTGAATTTTGAAATATTTGAAAGAAAAATGTTTTAGCAACACGGTTGGTCAACATATTGCTATCAGGGAAATTAAGAATTATTGTACCTTGCAGGGATGAGACTGTCATTTTGTTAATAGTGGTTTATTTTATAATGGTTTTTATGTATTTTAAAATAAATAGAGAATTGAAAAGACATCATAATTATTTCAATCTTTTTATTTTTGCACTGCTAATAATGTTCCATTTATAAATTAGTTCATAATTAATAAGAGGTTTACCAACCTTGAAAGTATGCCACCAACTTACATACACTGCTCGTTAATTAATTAACAATTATATCATTAATCATTATTACACTAACAGCTCATATAATACAGCTATCTAGCATCTAACCATTTTCTCCCCAAAAAAGGAGAAATGTTTTTTTCACTACTTTCATTTTAACAAGAACAGAAAAAATCTAACACTTAAATAACACAAAAAATATTCAAATGGCCTTCAAGGAGAGCTTCCATATCAAAACTGTATTGTCAAATACTAGTCAGTTTCTCATTAAGATCTTCATGAACTTACAAAAACATGTTTTTATAATGATGGTTCATTTTTACCATCAGAAAATGTCCTTTTAAAAGTTCTGGATGGTAAATAATGAAACGCTATTCTAAAAACATTAGTTACTCATTCCGATGAAACTATTCTCAAACTCNATCAGAGACTTCGCGAGGCTTTATCCCAATTGGCTGAAGCAACCCACGTGAACGGTCTTTTGAATATGTATTAGGCACAAGCTCTCCCTAAGACCACAAGCTGGGTAATTATTAGGATTAAGCCCGTTACGAGGATAGGATGAAGGGAAACCCCTTGTTTCTACTCCTTCTCATTATAACTTCTTGAGCTGAACATCAGTCATGTGGGCCGACTTATACCTTTAAAAATTCAAATATAGCCTAAATTTAAATTCAGCGACAAGATTTAAAGAATTAAGAGATAAATTGTGCAAACTTAAATGAGTCTTTTGATCTCTTTATTTTTTCGTTTGAATGGCGAAGGCCTTAACAAAGTGGAAATTCCGCTGAATCGATGCTTACGTTTTTGCATCGATCCTACAAGGACTAGTTTCGTTTTCGGACCTATTTATATAGATGATGTCAAAAGAGACCCTGGATCGGTCCCCGTAGTTAGGCGAACCACACCTTCGTTGTCACCGACAGCATCATGATCGGTGGTGAGCGTAAACGCGTGAAAGAAATCATGTGTTTCAAGATGTCGTGGATTGAGAAAAATTTCATCAACCCGATTAAGAGTTTCGAAAGCCGCATTCAGGGACTGAGTGCAAGGAATCGCCAGGCAAGACGCCGTGAATCCGATAGCTGCACCATTATTTAGAAAGCGTGACTAAACATTCCACGTGGAACTAGCATACAATGACAATGAAATTGAACTCATTCGATATCTGACTGAAATATCCATGCTGAATGAATTCTAATGAATTCCCGAATCGCTTAAATGCAAGGGAGGGAGAAAACACCCCGTATTTCATTCTTACTTTATATGTTGTTGCTTGCCATATTGTGAATGTCATTGTTTTTCCTAATGGAATCAGCATAGAAAAGCATAAGATTTGACAAATTCAATATCAGAGTTGACCGGCTTTCATCAGTTAATTCCTTTGGTTATGGTGTTGCTTTTTACATCAAGCCAAGACAATGACACCAAGTAGTTAGGCTGCTTGGGTAGTGTATTTATAAATTTATTCGTAATTCATTGTGAAAAGTTGATCAAAACGAAGGATGTTACACTTGAAGTGTACATAACATATGGGTACATGTTTGAAATGGACATTTGTGTTGCCCGGATATTATTGACACATTTAAGAAGAAGGAAAAAATCTTCAAGTTCACTATACAGAAACTACAGAAGACAGCATGCGCACACGTGTGCGCGTGCGTGAATGTGGGGGTGGGTATGGACATGCCCTTACCGAAACTTCAGTGAGTTATATACAGAATGAGAATGCTGTTGTCGAATATGATTATGACGTAAACTATGCCAGAACAGATGGAAGTGAAAAGTTAAAACAATAATGTGAATATTTTTCTCATTTAGCCAGTTATTATGATTCTGTGTTTGTATTGATGAATTAAACGATTGGGGCACTAAATATATGAGTCACTTTAGCTCGTGTAGTTTGTTTATTACCTTTGAAGTAGTTTAAAATTTCAATTTAGTGGGTTCTCCATCTTTTTCGATCTAAACTACTTTTTAGATTTATTTTTGTTAAATTACAAGTTTTTTTATTTACTACTTATTCATATAATTATTTATTTAATCTTTTCTTTTGCAAATGGCGACCTTCCCGTTCCCTCAAGGATCCGCATTCTTTCTCGTTACTTCTTTTGAATCATACTTGCCTATTTACTCTTTATCAAAAGAAACTTCGGCTTTTGCCGCGTCTCTTTTTAATACCGTCGGAATTTGAACTCGCTCTGTAGTTTTAACTATTCCTCGACATACCGACAGGAAGTTTAAACAAAGAAATGGCATATAAATGTAATCTTCGGGGACGAACCCATGTCAAACTGTCTTAATTAGTCTAATCAATTTTAATCAAACACGTCAGTCCAAAGCACAGGAAGCGAGGGTGGAGGTCGGGAGAAGGGGATTTGATCCCGGTCCACTTTTTAAAGTCATATGTTTACTGTAACCTCAAGTACGTGATGCTTTCCATCATAAATTGCTGATAGTTTTTTTATTGAATGGTTCACCCAGCACCTAACTTAATTCCTTTCTTCCTGCCTACAATAATTACATTGACAGCATTCAAGTCGAGAATAGCAGAGGCCTAGCAAGGCCGATACTTAAATATGGCGGACCTACATGAAAGGAAAACCGCATAATTTCTCAATGACTTTCATTGACATTCTCTTCAACCAGCTGTGAAACGTGAGTGTGATTGCGTCAAAAGTTGTATGCATTTTTGCACAGACATTGTCTCAACTACCACATTTGGTATCTTCTCTCGTTTCCTGTTATGATCACAGGGTACCCTAGTGGGCATTCCCATAGGTTTTAGATCGATCTATCCCCGTGGGGAGTCTCACTAGATTACTGTCAGATAATCCGGCTTAAATGTCCGTCCTGCCTACTACAAGCTGTAAGGGGTTAATTAACTTTCGTGCCCGCTCGGCTGACAGCTATTTAGCGTGAACCCCCAGTGAGTTAGGTCGATCTAGTTGGATCGATATAATCTCCGGGAATGGGGTCCTAGAAAGGGTTCCCATCCCTAGATCGATCTAACAGGATCGGTCAAACTCCACGGGGTCCCTCGCTAAATTGCTTTCAGACGCCTGGGACGCCCACTAAAGCTGCTAGTTACCCCTATCAGCCTCAGCAGTCGTGACAGACATCTAAACCGTCCAAGTTAATTGCAATTAAGCCAAAATCCCCTCGGAGATAGTTCGATCCAAAGTTAGTACGATCAGGGAATTCCCTGGTACGATAGTTTCTGGGAATGGTGTCCTAGACTGCATTCCCATAGATTTAGATCGATCCATCTAGTTCCCTGGGGGTTCACGCTAAATTGCTGCCAGCCGAGCGCGCACGGTAGTTAATTACCCCCTTACAGCTTTTAGTAGGCGGGACAGACAATTAAGCTGGCTAAGCTGACAGTAATCTAGTGGGACTCCCTACAAGGATAGATCGATCTGAAATCTGTGGGAATGGGGTCTTAGAGTGCATTCCTACAGATTTTAGATCGATCTATCCCCGTGGGGATTCTAACTAGATTATTGTCAACTGCTTGTGCCTTCTACGACTGCAACGATGCCAGTTTCAGTTATCGGAAAAAAGGGGCGGAAAGGACGCCGTCCAGTGTAAATTTTTTTTTTTTTTTTACAAAATTTAGGTCTCAATTCGCACGGACTACCCCTGCACATTCTTCAGACCTAACCCTTTGGATTGCTTTCTGGAGGGATACCCGCATGTTAAGACAATGTCTATGTCAACAATCTCCAAACTATCGAAGCTCTCAAGAATGATATCATGCTTTATCCTGTGCTACTTCCCAGTAATCATTCCATTTGTATTTTGCATTTATATAGATGTTATAAAACTAAAAGTAGAGTAGAGAGCCCGTAAAATGTAGCCTGTACACATTTTAGTGCTAAATAAAGATTATTATTATTATTAGGGACCATTCCCAGACCCTGTGGTACTAAGTGTGGATCGATCTATCTCAAAGGGGGATTCTCTAAATTGCAATCAACTTAAGCGGTTTAGATGTCTGTCACGCCTACTAAAGCTGCTAGGGGTAATTCATTGTTTTTAGCAGCTTCATTATCCATTTATAGAATTTCCCTTGTTTGCCTTGCTCTCTTCAACCAGCTGTGATGCATATGCGCGTGATTGCGTCAAAATTGTGCCATTTTTTTCACGACATTATCTCATGGGTAGCGTGGTAGATAAAACCAAAGAACCAGTTCAAGTGCCGTCAGTATCTGAAAATCACGAGGACGATACCGACTTATCTTTTGACACAGGATAAATATGTCACAACAGAGGTCAGGAGAACGATGGGGCTGTAGAGGAGTCAGTCAAATAATAATAATAATAATAATAATAATAATAATAATAATAATAATAATAATAAATATGACGCAACAGAAATCTGGAGAGCGGATGGGGCTCTCGTGGAACCGGCCAAATTATCTTTTGCAAATAATAATAATAATAAGAAGAATAATAATAAATTCCGATAATGATAAATAAACTTAAAAGTGTGAAATAAAACCAAATAATATTTTAGAATTTAAAAAAGAAAACCCACTAAATAAAGGATTAAAATTACTGCAAGTATTGTGCGAACTTCACGTGGCTAAGAGTGAGTCCCTTTATTTAGTGCTCGAGTCATTTTTTTTATCAATACAAACATAAAATTATAAATTATTGAATGATAAATCAATCATAAAAACAATAAAATAAGAAAAAATCGGAAAATGTGTTCGTCTCTTCAATCTAGGATTGCTCCCATTAACTTATTATCGTAAATATAACAACAACAACAATAATAATAATTGTTATTATAACAATGACAAAAATAATAATTAAGAAAATAACGATATTATATAATTAAAGTCAAAAACATGAAACATTCTAAGTAATAATGATCGTGTTTACACCTAATCAAACATTTAAAAAGCGAGATATTGATTTATATATACAAATATATTAAGATATTAAAATTAAAACAGTTTTAACTTTTCACTTCTATCTGTTCTGGAATTGTTTTTTTTTTTTCAGTAAGATAACCTGCAACAACATTCTCAAGTTGTAAAGTTACAAAAGTTTTGGTGAGAGCACATCTACGTCCAAACACATGCCCTCACGAGTGCCGTCTTCCGCACTTTCTGCATAACAACCCTGCATACATGTAACTTCTGCATAGCAGCATTTTCTCTGTTTAATTAAAATGTGTTAACAACAGTTACTGTGAAAAAATCAATTTCCTTTTAAAATATGAAAATATACAAAATATGTACTTTCGCATTTTATGAAAAGTGGTCAAATATGTGTTCATACTGGAAACGATTGCACCAGAGTTTAAACAGGCCATTCTTGATTAACAAGCGACGATAATAATAACGTTAATTGTGATATCCTTTGATTTGTTCCACTGTTGAACATTAATTATCAGTAAATTAACGAGCTGTCTGGCTACTTTTTGTCTTTGTCCGGGCATCATGTTAAAAAGCGGTACCATCACTAAAGGAATAAACTCGCCAAGGATTGTCAAGTCTGATGTTGAATTTGTCCAATTTCATTATTTCTATGTTGATTCCATTTGGGAAAACTATGGCATTTACCAAATTGTAAAAAATAATAAGTTTTTAAGCAAGAAAAGGGGGTGTATTTGTCTCTCTCATCCATTTAAAGCGAGTCAGGAAATCATAAGAATTCATTCAGCAAGGATACTACAGTCAGATATCGAATGAGTCCAATTTCATTGTCATTTTATGCTTGTACCATTTAGCGTTATTGTTCAAAGAAAAGTCCTGGCATCACTGGATCAATGAAGGTCCCGCTTTCTAAATAATGGTGCAGCTATCGGATTCACGGCGTCTAGCCTGCCGATTCCCTCCGCTCAATCTCTGAATGCGGCTTTCGAAACTCTTAAGCGGGTTAATGAAATTATTTTCAATCCACGACATCCTGAAACACATGATTTTTTGCACGCGTTTGCGCTCACCGCCGATCATGATGCTGTCGGTGACAACGAAGGTGTGGTTCACGGCGCTGAGTTCGTAGAACGCGTTTGTGGAATTTCCACACATTTCGTCGCTATTGAAAATGCATTTGTTTATCAATTCGTCGGGGCTGATGAGCAGGCAGAGAATCAGTAATTGGTTGGTCTCTTCTTCCGACAAGCGCGAATAATTCTTATAATCCCTCAGACGTCGGATTTCGCCGGAGCTATCCAAGTTTAGCACGTTGCAAATGCAGTTAAGATAGTACATCAGCCTGGCTTTGGGGTTGTCGGGGACGGTACATGACGTACTAGTCTTCTTCAACCCAATCTGGAGTCTTCCCATAGCAGCCGCCATTTCTGATATAGCCAATAAACTCTTTTCAATACGTTAAAATGTCTTTTTAAAAGTTAGCGACAGTTTGCACACCAGCAGACGCATCAAAGTCCGAACCGCGAATGGGAAAGAAAAACACACGTAATGACACATATCGCTCGATCCAGGGTCTCTCTTGACATCATAGATATAAATAGAACGGAAAACGAAACTAGTAGGCTACGTGTAGGATCGATGCAAAAAATCTCAAGCTTAGATTTGCACTCTGTAGAGACCTTACACTAAAAAAACAGAGATCAAAATAGGTCTACTCAAGTTTACACAAGATATTTCAATTTTGTCGATGAATTTAAAAATGAGATTTAAGCTCTGATTAAAATTTTCAAGGTCGGTGATGAGTCGGCCCAAATGACTGATGTTCAGAACAACAGTGCTGATTGCAATTAAATAGGTGTTTACAAAGCCACAGAAGTCTACTAATGTAGGTTTGTTGCGATGGGACCCATTCAACCCCCGAAATTTACATTAGACGGGGTATATAATATACATGTACAGTACAGTACTGTACAAATGTATAGGCCTAAATATCGTGGTAATGATTTTTATCCCATGCGAGCATATTCTCAATTTCATGTTGACACCAGTCACCAGTTTACAGTAAGTGTAATCAAGGAGTTATAAACATTTATAACTCCTTGGTGTAATGGTATTTATTATTCAATAGAGTGTTTTGTTAAAAATGCTTCTTCCAAGAAACCAACCCCGACATCATAAAGTGAAGTATTTTGATAACGTGTGTCAAACGTGATTGTTGTAAAATATTAACCTAGCAGGTATTTTACATTATATTCACATCATAAAGGACAGTGCTTTGTTTAAAAAGGCATCTTCTAAAAAATCGACCTTGACCTCTTAAAGTGGGTCATGTGACACGGAAGATTCTTAATGAATTCATACAACGGGGATGGGGGCCACTTTGTCTGAGATATTTCTTCAACCTATTGACTCCCCAATGGCGGTTTAAGGGGGTTAAGGGTGTCTGACCCCCCCCCCCCCCCATTCGATTTCTGAGAAAAATCACACCAATGGTCCCCCCTTGAAATTAGAATTTTGACTTGCTGAATCATAGTTTATCAAAACTGATAAGCTGAATCACAGTTATCAAAATTGATAATTATTATTGAATTATTATCTGGATTTTGATCAACTTCGCAATTGTTTGGTTCGTCATTAACTAAATATCTCCTTTGCTATCTGTTAAGTATGGACGATATACGCCCTCTTTGGTCAAAAATGCTCTACCTCTTTATCTAAATATCTGACCCTGACCTAAAAAGTGTTCATGTCTTTGTTCATTCATCTAACATCACAAATTTATTATTATTATTATTATTATTATTATTATTATTATTATTATTATTATTATTATATGATGATAAGTTCCTAGGATAAGTACTACATGTAGGTTGGAGAGACGAACACATTTTCCGATTTGCAGTTTTGTTTTTTCTTCTGATGTAAATGTTTTATCATTTAATCAGTAATTTATCATTTTCATGTTCGTGTTGATCAAATAAATGATTCGAGCACTATATAAAAGACTCCCTTTTAGCTACATGTGATTTGCACAATACTTGTAATGGCTTTAATCCTTGATTGAGTTTGTTGTCAGTCTTTTTCACTTTTGAAATTAATCAAGTTTTATAATTTGCTTTTTGATTTATTTATAATAATCGGAATTTATTATTATTATTATTATTATTATTATTATTATTATTATTATTGTTGCTGTTGTTCCACAAGAGCCTCATTCGTTCTCCTGACTTCTGTTGCAGCATATTTACCCTGTGTCAAAAGATCTTGGCATCGTCCTTGGGATTTTCCGATAGTGAAGGAACTCGAACTCGCTCTGTGACCTTGCTACCCCACAATCTGTGAGATAATGTTTGTAAAAAAATGGCACAATTTGGACTTTATCACGCTCATGCTTCACAGCTGGTTGAAGAGAACAGGACAAACAGAAAGGACATTCCAAAACTGGGTCGAGTGGATGGGGGCTTTAATATCCCGACAACAAACAAACCCCAGAAGCAATTAGTGACTTATGATGGCGAAAATCACATACTTGATGCTCAGGTGATTGGTGTATTGTCCCGCGACGTAATATGACTTAATTAAGGATAAAGTTGACTTAAAGAAGTGGACCGGGCCCGTTATACCCACCATCATCAAGTGCTTAAAGGAATGGCGCGTTTGAAGGAAGTGTTGTTACCAGAGTTAAACAATTTGTCGTCTGTTTGATCTACTACACGTAAATGCTATTTCTATTTTTAAAATCGTGGCTGAAACTTTGTTTAATGAAAATAAGAATAAACTTCGGAGAGTGTTGTGTGCATGCATCCCAATCGATAGCAGCACATTAACGATCCCATGTTATCTTCTCTAAAGCATTTACTGTTTTTCCCACTGGATCTAGGAAAAAAAAAACGTATAGAGGAGGATATCCCAACTGCCACAAGAAATCAATCAATTAATCAATCAGTAACAAACAGATCAAAACTTGTGGATTTCCATCACAATCATATCGTGACTCCCCTTTGCGCCATTTGACTTTTATATCCCGGAGTTGGGGGCTTTAAAAACGTGTCAAGGAAACAGGAAGTTTTTTTAAATGTAATACTGGAATTAGGCCGAATTCAAAACAGAAGTAAATCCGCGGACTAAGAACGCATTCTGAACAGAGGACTAACAGACCCGCGGATCAAATATGGCCGACCCCCCCCCCCCCCCCCATTAGAATTTTTTATTCGCCGATGGAGACACAACGTCGTGAACTACACTAAAAGGCTGTAACTTGTGGAATCTTGTAAATTATTGTCACGCAAGTCCGATTGTTCACGAAAGTTGGTTATCTGGAAATTTTGTAATCTGTTGTAAATATTCACGTGCACGTAAATTTACAACTGCCTAATCATTGTAAGTTACTAAGTATTGAGAATACGGCCCCTCTATTAGATTGAAAAACTTTCTTTCTTTTGAGAAAATATGTTATCGCCGTAGGGCCTGCTGAAATACGAATGGATGACTTTTATGGTCTTCATATATATTTAAAAAAAAATATTACAGTTACAGCCTAAAAGATTCAATGTTTTCATTTCCTCTGTCACAACTTCATCTTAGCATGCACATTCAAGCTTGTGGTAAACACTTTTGAATTTTCAAAAAAAAAAAAAATAAATAAAAATAAATAAATAAATAAAATAAAAAAAAGACAAAAGAGAGAGGAAATATACTGTCAATGAAAACGCATCAGAAAACTTTCTTGTACTTTTTTAACCGAGAATCGATTCCAACCATATAAATGAGTACAAATGCGCTTGTTTGGTCATAAGAGAGTGGGATGACCACTATTTCATATTTCACACGAAAACTGTTTTTTTTTTCTTAATGTGCCAAAGGAACTTAAAATATTTGATAAATATGGTTTTTAAGATTCTGAAATTTGAAAAAATTCTACACACTCTGGGCCTTGCACTGATACAGAAGTGACATAATTGAAATACAATTGTAACTGGATGGACGCCGAGGTTTTGCCATTGCAAGAAGTTGAATTTTGAAATATTTGAAAGAAATGTTTTAGCAACATGGTTGGTCAACATTTTGCTATCAGGGAAATTAAGAATTATTCAGGCCTACCCAACTACCAGACTCGGCACCTAAGGATCCTGAATTAACCGGTATATCGGACCACACTACCCGTTTTCAAGGTGTGTGTCAGATCGCATTTCGGAGTATCAGCCAGAACACAGACAGGATGAGCCCTGGCATGCTCGGCTGTCACCTTGATTGGATAGTAAACGATTGTCGAAAAATTGCTATATGATTTTAAAACCGGGTGCATAAATTTGAAAGCCACCTAGATGAACCTTAGACTGCCACATTAATCTAATACAATGCAAAAAAGCCCTATCAAAAGTGGTTAAAACATTCAAACCGAATGTCGTAAAGTCCCCATATATCCCCATAGAGACAATAAAATAGAGTACTCTAAAGTAAGAGTACAGTTTAAGGTCGTTCAGCCGAGCGTGGATGAGCCCGCAGTCGTGCTACAAAATTTGTTCTGGGGTATGATACTCCGAAATGCGATCTGACACACACCTTGAAAACGGGTAGCGTGGTCCGATATACCGGTTAATTCAGGATCCTTAGGTGCCGAGTCTGGTAGTTGGGTAGGCCTGTTATTGTACCTTGCAGAGATGAGACTGTCATTTTGTTAATAGTGGTTTATTTTATAATGGTTTTTATGTATTTTAAAATAAATAGAGAATTGAAAAGACATCATAATTATTTCATTATTTTTTATTTTTGCACTGCTAATATGTTCCATTTATAAATTAGTTCATAATTAATAAGAGGTTTACCAACCTTGAAAGTATGCCACCAACTTACATACACTGCTCGTTAATTAATTAATTAATTAACAATTATATTATCAATCATAATAACACTAACAGCTCGTATATTACAGCTATCTACCATCTAACCATTATCTCCCCAAAAAAGGAGAAATGTTTTTTTCACTACTTTCTCTTTAACAAGAACAGAAAAAAAATCTAACACTTTAATAACACAAAAAATATTTAAATGGCTTTCAAGGAGAGCTTCCATATCAAAACTGTATTGTCAAATACCAGTTAGTTTCTCATAAAGATCTTCATGAACTTACAAAAACATGCTTTTATAATGATGGTTCATTTTTACCATCTGAAAATGTCCTTCTAAAAATTCCGGATGGTAAATAATGAAACGCTATTCTAAAAACATTAGTTACTCATTCCGATGAAACTATTCTCAAACTCAGAAAATGGTATGAATCCCGTCTTCATGGGTATGTATCACCTCATCAGCCCTGACGTAAAAGATACAGGATTTGTTTCACCTTAACAATAAATAACACCAACTTTTAAGAAAGGGGCAACACTTCTATATTCAACCATTTCACACTGAAATGTTATGACTCAGTATATGTACACATATTTCCAATTTTCCTTCCTTGGGAAATTTGATGGGTACATGTAATAAATAATTTAAAGGTGATACTACCCATCACTTAATTAATGCTTCCTGCAACTGTATAAACTTAATCCTAACATGTTGCCCTTATATTTACAGAAATTAATTTACTTATTTAAAAAAAAAGAGTTGCTTTTTTTTCTTGGTGAAAACACTAACAGAAATTCCCATTCAAAAATGAAACATAACAGATATAAATCGAGCACATAACAACAAACAATTGGGAAAAGGTGTCTTTATAATAAAAGAAAAAAAAAAAAGATACATCAACAAAGATCATACACCAAACCTCAAACACCATCAGAACCTTATTGTGTGTTTCAGAGGCATGAGGTATATACCAGTTTGTATGACAAACCAACCAACAATGCTCCAATGGTACCAACTGGAGTAGGCTACCAGCTAAAGATCATAGAGCGCATTCAAAACCCTGGATTAACGGATCCGCAGATCAAATATGACGACCTATTAAAAGCTTGCCGCTCAATTCAGGATTAGACATTGAATAGATTTCCTGTGGGGATTACGCAACCAGCATTTAAGTGGGCTGGCCATATTTGGATCTGTTAGGCCCCTGTTCTGAACGAGGCCATATATAACTTCATCATCTACAAACAGGGGGCAGCACTTTGTCATTTCCCGCCATAAAATGTACATCAATTACGGCATAACAACATCATTTCTCTGAGTGATCATGTAATAGGTAATCAATGAAAGCTCTGAGAAAAAAAGGTAGTTTTGAAAGAACTGAAGAGTCAAGAACTACGTTGTCACACCAATCAACAGTGCGATACCTGCTTTTAAATGATGTACATTAAATCCATGGAATTTTAAGGTACATGCACAGCACGAAAAGAAACATTGACCCATAGTATACAGCAGCCAAGAAAGCAGTGTTGTTTTAATCACATGGTAACAACATGGTAGTCACATGATAATCATATGATAATAGATCATCCAATCAAAAGCAATGGCACAGGGTTTATCTACTGGCACAACTCCATTTGGCCAATCAAGTTGAGGGAGTTAATACTCAAATCAAGAAGGCCCTTTTGTAACGAAAAAAAAAAAGTTACTCTGCATTTTCATATATTTGGAAATCACAGACCAAACCTCAGAAAATACTGACACTCCTTAGTTCTTAAAAACTAAGAAAACGAAAACAGAAATTCAAAAAAGGCCTTCATTTTGCTAATTACATCTCAACAATGAGAACCCTTAAATCAGTAAACCCGTTTTGGCAACTTATTTATAAAGTTACACCTGAAATTAGCTGAAAAAGACACACTAAAAGAATTAAATTTTTTCCAATGAATCTATTACATAATTTACAACAGCAGAACTCCCATGGGACATTTTTGTCCCTTATGTGTAAAGTCTTTTACACATTCTTGACTTCATCGTGACTTTAAGATTTAGTGCATTGTATGCAATACAGCATCTGGTTTTGTAATGGGATACATGTATCAGCATAAGTTAAAACATTGGCTAACATTTAGCAGATGGGCTACAGAGGGTACCTTATATTTGATTGGCCAATTGGCAAAGAATTCTAATACATTGTAGATGGCAGCACGGTTGAAAATGAAAGTCTGAAAGTGTACATAACCTGTGCCTAGTTTTTCTTCAGTTCTAACAGATGGCAGCACAGTCACAAAGGTGATAAATTGTACCAATACCAGTATAAAGTTACAAACATACTGAACATCAAACACATTCCTCGCTCATTTACAAATTTACAGCTTCAATTAAAGAAATCATACACCATTGCATTTTTTTAGAGAAGAAAAGTATACATCAAATATTTCATCATGTTTCAACTCCCACACATCATAAGTCAAACGGCGGCTTACGCCCACTCTGTTGACGAGCCTGCTTAAAACTTTCCGATTTCTCAAAGTCAATCTCAGCATAGGTGGGCTTTTTCTCGCCGTCTTCCCCACTGTTGTGACGAGAAGTGATAATCCGTGGTGATTTCGGAGCTTGCGTCAATTCGATATCTTCAGAGGATCCTAAGTCTAATGAGGCATAGTTCAACTGAGGTTCGTCTTGTGCTGATGGCGGAACTTTCCCTGGGCCAGATTCGCCCATCCCGTTGTTATTAGCACCAAAGTCTGACATGCTGTGTCTCTGGCCCAATGGCGGCAGCGGAGGTAAAGATGGCGGTTTACTGGAAACTTTGGAAGCAGACGCTGATACTGGCGGAGGCGGACACTTCTTGGAATTTGCTGTGTTCACATTTACGCTTTCTGGCCTTTCCTGACAATCCCCCATGGATTTGCTTTTCTCCGCTCGCTGCTGCTTTGATCTGCCCACTTTATTTTTACTCGGCAGGGCTGGTTTTTCAACTTGCGATGTGCTACCATCACTGGTTACTGACTGCACACTGCCAAAAGTGGGTACTGGCTTCACAACCCGCGTCACACCGACATCGATGTTTGCATAATCTTGTGTTTGGGCTGATGGCGACTGAGGCGAAGACTCTCCCTTGGAGGAGGGGCTGATGGGAAGGGGTGGGGTGGGCTTGGCAAGTACAGGGGCAGTTGGGGTGGTGGGCTGGGGTGGGGTAGTTGGGGAAATCCTGGCAGGGGATGGTACTGAGAAAGGGGGTGACATGGGGAAAGGAGGGGGTGTGGAAAGGGGGTGAGAGGGAGCTGGGGAGGTCGGAACAGGGGGAGAGGTTGGGAAGGGTGCGGGTGTGGTCGGCTTGGGTGCTTTCACTGTCCCACTCTCTCCAGGGCTACTGAGAATCTTTGGGGTATCTGGCAAAGGAGGTTTCTTCACAACGGACGTTGACGCTGCAGCACTGCCATGATTTCCAGCCGCCTCCTGCATCGCTGTGGTTGAAGCTGGTGAAGAGGAGACTCTGATATGGCTGACCACCCTCTGTGGCGATAGACTCCCACTGTCTATCGCTGCCTGTGACGTGTCCTCCGTTCCTGGCGAAAGCATTAAATATGAATCATCGCCAGGGGGCACCGCGGGTTCTTTCACTGGTTTCTTGGAATAATCCAAATTGACGTAAGTCACAGGGTCAAAAGGAGCCTGCACTTTAGATGCTCCTGGACTCTGATTGGCCGATTGCCTGATCACGTCTGGGGAACTTTGTCGCCTTTGTTCTGTGATGGAGGAAGAAGATGATGAGGATCGGCTTCCGTTTAATTTTGAGTCTGAGACACTATCGTTATTGTCACTTTCGCTCTCATCCGGTTCTGTCTTGGATTCTTTTATAACAGGGTTCATCATCATGTAATCCGGAGCTATAAGAGTTGTCTTAATAACCGGCGTTACACGCATGGACACAGGCTTTGTAGCCGGCGACCTTTTTGATGAGGATTGCGGGCTCATTTCCATGTACGCCTCATGTTGTTCTGGCGTGGAGCCCAATTTGCTAATGGAGTCGTAAGAGCGTCGCAAAGAATCTTGGGAAATTTGCTTAATGAGTTCTTGGGATGGAGCAGCATCTCTAGATAACAGCTTACGGCCATTTATTTTACTCCCTTGGCTGTGACTGGCCGAACGTGGACGCATAGCTTTACTCCAGCTGGACGTCCGCGGCCTACAGTGCTGATAATTAAAACTATCACTGGCCGTTCTAGGTCTGGCGAAATCCATCTCCATAAATAAATCAGTCTGTTGCGGAGGGAAAGCCTTCATGGGCTGCATCCCTCCGCCTCCTTCTCTTGCTCCAGATGGAGAAGGACTGGCATATCGAGTGTGCCCTTTTGTCGATTTAACATTAGCATTTATGTTCTCGTTCTCCAGGTGGGGGGCACTGCTGCTTTTGCTATTGTTCAACGCGCCCTGACTGGCCACCATTTCCATGTATGGCTGCTGTATTTGTGTGCTCAGACTTTTCCCAGGCCGACTCCCCACTGAGTAAGCTCGCTGTGGAAATTCTGGAGCTTCGTGGAGAAAACTTTTTGCTGGGCGTAGAACGGAGCGCGACCCAGAGGTATGTGTTGGCGCCATGTCCATGTAACCATCCGGCGCTGGAAAACAGAGATATACCAAATTACTTCTTATCTTTGTCCATATGAAATATTAATTAGGACTTATTTTTTTCCATTTTAGTTACACAACACTTGGTATTGTTTTTAAAAAAATCTTTTTCAGTGTGTTTAATCTATTTTGTATCATATTAAGAATGTCCATGTTTTAGGAAATAATGAAGGACATTTTTTTCTCTCAAATAATTTTTCTGTGATTCCAAAAATGTAATTTTTATAAACAAACATTAGTATAATTAAAAACAAAAAGCCAATATCTATGACCTAGGTGTGACACTGTGTTACATGTGGTAGTATACTAGATATGCAGTGTGTTTGGAGTGACAGCCTATTCATAGAAAATGCGATACAATAACATAATACTAACTTGCTTTCTCCTGTAGAGGGGGTAACCCCTGCCCCAGAGGTGCCATATCCAGATAACTACTGTCATCAGATAATATACTAGGTGTCCCAAACCGCGGTGATGATGACAAACTGCTCGTAGGTGTCATTGACATATAGGATGATTCTGAAGGTGCACCTGAAATATTTAAAGAAAATTATTATTATTATTATTATTATTATTATTATTATTATCAAAAATACTTTTTTTGGAACTTGTTAAAATACCATTATACTATATGGCTTTTTATTCTAAAAATACAACATTTTTAACGATGACCTTGTTCTATGCCAAACTAGAAAGGCAATGTTTCTGTGACATGATAACCTCTGTGGAGATACCGATAATTTCACTTATATGCTATAAATCATGAAGATATAATTGCCTGACCTTTGCTAGTTTCCATTTAGAGATTTAACTTTTTATGGTGTCGATGAAGTGCAAATTATCTGATGGCATGACAAGATAAGAAGTTCTGATAATTTTGAAATCGTTAAGCTTCAACTGCAGAACTTTTCCCCAATTTCCTGCCTTGAAGTAAATCTGTCCTGTCTACTTCCTTGACTGAATTAAAGCAGATAACTTAAGTTGTTCTAAATGAGCCAAATGCACTAATGGACTTTCAAAATCCATTTGCACTTTAAGTTAGTTAATGGCAGCTAGCTGTTGACTAGATGTTGACCTCAGCTGGTCAAGTCAGGGCAGATGGATTATTTTTTTATTTGTTCAGAACTATCATCTATATGTGTGTGTGTGTGTGTGTGTGTGTGTGTGTGTGTGTGTGTGTGTGTGGTTATAAAAGCAGAAAAAAATCTACACATAACGTCATTTCAATACACAGGCACCCTCACACTTTTATTTTAAAGCAGTCCATAAAATCAGTTCATCTGTAACATACCAGTAAAACATCTTATGTATCAAACTTAACTTCAGAAAAAAAAATCTCTCACAAAAAATTCACTTAAGATCAATGGTTTTCCCAAGGATCTGGGGTACAAGGGGTCCAAAGAGTTGATCAGTAATTTGGTCACAGATAAACAGAGAGTACAACTACAAATATACCATCATTCCCCAAAAAACTTCATTTACCACTTAGCTGTCCTGAAAAAATCTCGGCAGTCTTTTGAAGCCAGTGGCTGTCCAAACGACAACTGAACAGCTCTCTGGAGAAAGCCTCGACTGAGGTTCAAACCTTACCTTTAGATGAAGAAGCATTGATATCGTGTAAGGTGAGCCCCTCCGGTGGATGGTGATGATGGTGGTGATGGTGATGGTGATGAGGGGTATGAGGAGAGGAGAACTTGGACGTCAGATCCATCTCCATGTATTCTAGATTTTTGTTACTGTCTAAACTACCCACAGGACTGGCGCCTGGAGAGATAGAGTACAAAGTAATAATAATAATAATAATAATTGTTACCTGATCACAAAATTTGGTCAAGAGCGGTCACATGCAGGTCAATATCAGACCATATTGACTTCTCAAGTGGTCAATATCCAATGAGAAACGGTAGGTATAATTTTCATTTATTGAATAGACTAGGCTGGGAATTAAATGGAAAACCTCCAACTTCTGACTCTAAGAGGGAAACTCGGCATTACAGTTTATTTGAGTTCCACTTCCATTCTTCCAGGATTCACTCACATAACATAATATTATAATTATTATCACTTGTTCTTATTTACTGTTTAATTTAACACAACGCGTCACTCACCCATCATAGTGTTGGGCGTCATGGACAGGTAATCGGACTGAGAGTCGGTCTGAGACTGGTCAGGGGTTGTGGACCGCATGCCCGAGTGACCATCACACTCGTCAGAGATACTGCTACTTGTGCCGCGAGAGTCCGTGCTATCAGAGCGCCCTCTAAACCCGCTGGGGTTCAGGCTCTCGTTCAGTATGGTTGCACTGAAATAAAATAATGTAGCATGAAGTGATATGACATGTGAAAGAAAAAAATATCATGGGGCATGACATGACAGTGGTCAATTTTTACCTTAGAGGATTTTTAGTCATGGAAAAATGTCCAGAAGAAACAATGAAGTGACTGCCCATGTGACATAGTACTATTTCTTATGTAAAGTCTACTGAACATTTTCAATGGATTTTTGACTAAATAAATAAATAAATATATCATAATAATTATTGCTATTAATATTATTTCTATTATTACATATACCATGAAAAATATGGCGTGATGACATGACATGACAACCCTCTATCCCTACCTGAGCGGACTTCCTGTCATGGGCGAGTGTCCAGAGGAAACACTGGAGTGGCTGCCCGCATGAGTGGTAAGGAGGTTACGATCTTTTCTCATCACAGTTGGAGAATGGCGGGATCTCCTGGTTCACGATGAAAAAAATTTAATAAAATAAATGACCTAATGATAAATATAACTAACTGTGTTATCTGTTGCCAGCCTATATTCTGCCATTATGTGTCATTATATGCCCGACTTGTCTTTCAGTGTTAAAACAGAATGAACATTTTAAGTCATCTTTCAATACTCTTAACATTTATTGACTTTTTCCAACTACCCTGAATTTATTTAGGACAAAACTTTTAATAACTTTTCAATTCTTATGTCATATATCTTATTTTCAAGCTGGCCTTAATTCGCTAAGCTACTTGAGAATCAGTGGCTTTCAGGACGTGTCTTAACATTTTCAACCAATCAGTCTCTATAATCAGTTTTCTATAATACAGTACCACGTATATTGGATACACTTACTTGTGTCCCTCGCTACTTGTGCGTGACCGGTGTGGGCCGTGGTCATCCCGACTGCGGTGGACAGCACTGGCCGGACGCGTCTTGTCCGATAGGGTGCTGGACGTCCTGGGACGAATCTGCTGACCGGCTTCTTGACCGCTGCTCATTGACTTCATGGAGCTGTGAGATATGAATTAAATATAATTATTATTATAACTTTAATTATATATTTTACTACTGTTCTATTATTATTCCTTTTGTCGTCACAATGAAATATGTAACATATAAATGAAAAATGAAATGAAATTTTGTTCTCACTTAAAGAAATGGGTGAGAATTCTTTTGCTCCCAACAATTATTATATTTATTCTACTGTCTTATATTGTTCATTTTGCTAAACATGGCAAAATCAAAAGCAGGGAACAGATAAATTGTATTTACAATGTTTTCAACTAAAAAGAAAGAAGCCTTGGGTTTGTGAACATTTTGGTTCAGAAACTGGAGTAAGGAAACAAATTAACTCGAGTTTCGGATTTGATGCTCCACAGTATAACTTTTACGCTCACCTCAGTATGGCTTCATGCATGTTCTGTGCAATGATAGTATCCTCAACCTGCATCCAGAGCTCTCCAGCCCCCGTTGCTGACGACCTCCCCACCTCCATGAAGAAGAAACAGTCCGAGTGACCGCATCTTCGTATCGCTGCCAGCTGAAAAATTGAAGTTTGGATTTTGATTATGGTGTTTTCACATATGCACAATAAAAAGAAAGAGGGACATAGACCACAAAGGAGACCAAGCATGCTCAGACAGAGGATCCAGTGTCAGAAATATTCAACCATGATCATACACCCCATTCTCATAGATTAGATCGACCTACATTGGATCGACCTAACTCCCTGGGGGTTCACGCTAAATAGCTGTCAGCCGGGCGGACACGAAAGTTAATTACCCCTTAAAGCCTGTAGTAGGCGGGGACGGACACTTAAGGGGGATTATCTGACAGTAATCTAGTGAGACTCCCCGCGGTGATAGATCGATCTAAAAGTTGTGAGAACAGAGCCATAGAAAAATACACCATGTGTTTTTTTTTTTTTAATTTGACCAGTCAACCGTGCAATCAAGGCTCTTGAATGAAGGGTCGAAACAGGCCCAACTGTTTAAAACATTCTCTTTAAAAGTGATTTACTTTTTCTACCATAGTACCACAAGAAGTAACCAAAATTGTGATACATGAGTGACACAGTGAGGTAAAATTTAAAAAGAAAAGGTTGCACATCCCTTTCTTTATTTCCCACCTGAAATGTTATCTCCGGTTTCTCGTGGTTCAGCTTGACCAGACTGAGAGAGGAGCTGGTCAGACATAACCTGTACGTCCCCACCAGGTTCTTGCTACTGCCCAGACCACGCGGCTTGACCGTCACTTGCCAAACATGCTCTGCAAAGACAGAAGAGCAAAGCAAACATAAATATTTATCAAAAACAAACAAATAAATATGAGGCTGGATAAGGCTGGGTGATATAGGGCCAAAACCAAACTGCTAAGCTAGTGGTATAAGAAATATATAAATAAATAAAAGCAGATTAAGTTAGTAGTACAGCAATTGTGTTAGTTGTGACAACTGGTTGTGACACTAAATTGGGCTCAGTCACAACATGGATTTTCACAGCTTCCATGGTCTTTGGGCCCTGAAAATACATCTCAAAGTTGCTTGATGTAAAAAAAAAAAAAAAAAAAAAAAAAGGTGAGTTATTTCATGATAATATTAAGTTTTATAAATCCTATTCTTAATATATTTAATGTTTATGTATAAATTATTATTATTATTTTGTTCTGCTAAAATAAGTAGCATATTTGATACAACATGGACCTATTTCTTACTGAGAACTTAATTCCTGTAAATCTGGACTTCGTATCTGTAACAGCTCCCTGGGAAACCAAATATACTTAGCAACATGTGCAAATATGTTTATCTCTCCAATTCCAAATTAACGGCTTCACCTACTGATAGCATTTCAAAGAAAATACTTTTTTTCATATGTTGTAATTCTGCTCACAATTCAGAAACTATAAAATATCTATCTATCTAATGACCACTATGTGTCACCCCATTACTTTAAGATGACCTAGAGAAGGTCAATCCCTTACCTTAAGATGATTTGAAAAAAGGTCAACCTCTTAAAGAAACCATGCACAGAAAATATCACAATCTTACTTTTAAACCTCAACTATTTGAAAGAAGATTAAGCAGTAATATAACACCTTCACAAGGTAAACACCCACAAAGGAAGCGTGAAAAAATCATAACTTTATCTTCTAACCTCAACTATTTGAAAGAAGATTAAGCAAAAATGATGGAATACATAACGCCTACAAAAAGTTAATCTCCCATAAAGAAAATGTGAAAAGTATTATAAATTTACCTTAGAACCTCAAAGATTTTAAAGAAGATTAAGCATTAATCATGCTTAATATGGGCTGAAAAATATATTTATTTGTTACTGACCACAAAACACTTCATGTGTTAACTTCACTTCATTAAAACATCACCGTCTACTACAAGTATGCTTTCCTTTAAAATGTCATTAATATTTATGAAATTCAGCCAAAACAAAATCCCACCCTTAATTACAGATCTACTTTTAGCGTGCAAAAGACCGCAAAAACATTTGGAGAAACAAAAACATGACTTTGACGTCCTCGGGATGTCTCCCGCCCACTCAGTTGGGGATTTGGAAAAGTTAATTAAGGAAATAGTTACAGAAAGTTGTGAAGATACCTTGAGAATTTTAAGCTTTTTGAAAAATATATTCAGTTTGTTTTTTTGTAGGTTTGGATCAGTATGTGCATCCAAAGCAAATATATTTATTCAATACAAAGAAACAAATAAATTAATTAATTAATAAATAAACAACTTAAATTTCATATCAATAAACAACCAAACAACACAGAAAATAAATTAAAAAAATTCATAAAAAATAAAATAAAAGAATAAAATTAAAACATTCTGCAAACTAAAAAATACATCTTGGCTTAAAATGAATAATTTGATCACTTCATAATAAAAAGAAAAAAATCTCCTGGGAACCCTAAATGATCTTCAAAGTTACTAAAGACGTACTGAAGTACAATTACCCTAGCTCCACCTACAATTCATCATCTCCGAAGAATTTCTCATCTCTTGGGGGAATATTTCTGTTGATTTTTCTCCCTGCTTCAGTATTCATCGTAGCTCACTTGGAAGATAAACAAGCTTTCCTCTCAGCTCTCCAGACACATAAAAATTTGCTATGAAGTAAACAACCACATCCATCAAATATGCTAAGCTGTAACCTCAGAGGATTCGACCTCTCAGTCCTCGAATGGCGGGCAAATATTGTTTATAACCTTATTCACAATGACTTTTGGACATTAAGTCCATTTTTGAATACTGTACTTTCATATACGTCACTCTTCCAAGATTTATCATTTTGGTTAGTTAAATGTACAAAGCTTACTAACTTCGGAATCGACCTCTCAGTCCTCAAATAGCAGGCAAATACTGTTAATAACCTTATTTACAATGACTGTTGGACACTTGAAAACAATGGGAAGTGGCAATAGGAATAAATAAATAAATAAATAAATAAATAAATAAATAAATAAATATGTATATAGTAATTACTTCCAATATTTTCAAATATTGTACTTTTATATGTCATTTGTTTGAGATTTATCATTTTCAGTTAAAAACAATGTATTACACTTATTAATTTTTCAAAACTTCTGAACAAAAGCTTTAATGACTTGCTGACAAAATATAATTTAGAAGATGGTAATAATTTGATATTGTTCTTGAAAATTTATCAGTTAGGCACTGTGTGGACCACAAGTGCCAATATAGCACATCATAATGATATATAGTAAAATAATAATACCAGCATCCCTGACAACGAGTTATTTGAAGGATAAAACAAAAATCAAAAAAAGCTTTGCTTTAGTCCTTGTATGCAGTACACAATTTAGACTGGGTTCCCAACAGGATTGGTCCATCTCCAAGGGGTCTCTCGCTAAATAGCTTTTAGCTTAAGCGGCTTAGATGCCTGGCATGCCTACTTAAGCTGCTCAATGACAGTTAATCACTCCCCATCAGTTTCAGTAGGCGTGACAAAAGTCTCAAGTTGGTTGCAATTTAGCGAGAATCTCCTAGGAGATCGATCGATCCAAAGTTAGTCGATAGGGCCTGGGAATGGTCTCTTAGTTGAAACTGACTTTTTCACATAGTAGAGTCACACAACTCAGTGTTGGACCCCTTGCGATATTTGTGTATAGTTGTATTTATACCATGGCTGGCGCTTTGAACAAGCTTCGGTGCGTTCATCCTATAGTTCGAAACACCAGCCGTGGTATAAGTCTGTTACAACTACTCGTCACCCACTGTATGCGACATAGAAGAGCAAACTATATCTCGGCTGCTCCTCAATATAATTACGCTCTTGTATGTCACAAACAGTGGATGTCTTGGGTTATAACTAGTACTCATTCACCCCTCTCAACAATCAATTAGATGGATAGAATATGGATAGACTTACATTTTGCACATAAGTCATCTACGACTAAATGAATAAATAAATAATATTTTTTGTCAGTCAATAACCTAAAATAACCTTCAATAACCTCCTCCCCTATAATTTACAACATCTGTGCTAAAATAATATATGTGATGTCTGTAGCCTTAAAAAGTACATCTATAACACATATGTATAATTTATGTGCATGGCCTTAAAAGACGGTACAAGTGGCACTGCTGTCTCCTGTCAGGGTTAATGTTGGCGCTGCGCAGGTAGTTGTTATAAAAAAGATGACCTCAAGAGGTCAATCACTGGCGACACCAGTATGACGTCCTCAGAAAAAGATGCAAAAATGTTTTGAGCTTATTAATTACAACTCATTGGGAAATTAGGATATATTGTTATTTTGCTTTTTCTAATATAATAATCTATATCTAGGACTCGGAGTCCTAGTCTGTCTCCTGCCAACCATGTCTTTCACACAAACTAACAAGCACTCGCTGTCACTCTCAAAGAGACAGAGACGTACACATAATATATATCCGTAAGTACAATGTACTTTTCATTTCTCGAATGCAATACTCTCTTGACAAACACAAATGACTTTCTTTGGCCATTCAACTTTTTTTCTTATTATCCCTTAAACATGAAATTAGGCTGTCAAAACCATAAAAGGCGACAAGAGGCACCTAAGGTACCAAGTTACCTGTTGGCATGAAGCGTTTTCGTAAACACTTCAGTGTACACAAAGAGTTGTCAACATCAACCCTTTTGTTCTTGCCTCCATGTTCATATTTTGGTAATACATTCTGCCAAATACATTGTCTTCCATAAAACAAAAGTATAAACGGTATAAAAGGTATAAAAGGCATAAACGCGAGTGCAGAGGATCGTAATGACAGTCACCAATTGTTGGCTTAAAAAAAAAAAAAAAAAAAACACCACAAAGGCATATGCCATAAACTGGTCTTAGTGCATGGTACCTCCACAAATTTTGTTGACTTTTATGGGTTTTATATGAACTTTATTATGAGCAGATCCGCAAGAAACAAGTGGTGATTATGTACAATACACACAGAAACTCATCAACATGAAATAATAGTCTGCAGTAACAATGACATTAACTCAACACAAAAAATACTGGTATTCCAACTACTATACAAACTATACGACCATCATCTCTGCTCTGACACAAATTTTTGACCTTTCTTTTCATACGTCATTGCCAAAATCCAAAATGTTGGTAGTAAAGAGAGTTCTAATTAACGTTCCTGTTTTGCAGACACCCTGGCGTCAACTTAGCCCCAAAGGTGTTTGGCATTCAACGAGTTTACAGATGCCTCTCCCCTCTCCCCCAGGATACAATGTTGTGTCACGTAATGTTTTCATTGCAACTGGGAATGAGAATCGTAAAATTCTGTTCTCAGTTGTGGCAACAAATGTGTGCATGTTAATCAATAACTGTATGAATACACGTACTTGTTTGTTTGGACATTTGGGAAAAAAGATGGCATTCTTTTCAGCATTAATTATTTTTTTCAGTTTGTCTATGACTTATTCAATAATTTTTTTATAAAACAAAGTGTACCTAGGTGCTTAAATCAAGCATGATTAATATCTTATCATTAGTCTTTTAAAAAGTTAAAACTATCAAAGATACGTGAATACCGTTACTAACAGGAAAATTTCTTTTACTTATTATACTTGGAAGAGATAATCCAGATTTTAAAGATCACAGGTAATCAATCCATCAATTGAATCTTAGCTTATCATGTGATTTAAAATTCAAATCATCGAAATTATGACTATAATACTTAGCGGGACCTCTTTTGTCTAATACACACTGCACTTTGGACCATTTTCAGTCTTCAATAATCACTGTCTAAATGCGCCCCAATAGATATCATATCATGAACTTGAAATACAATTTCTGTTTCAGCAGGAATACGTGACGGCCATTTATCACTCCTCATTTTCATTTATTCCCCCAAAGTTTCTTTGTAGTCTCTCTTTTATTTTGTCAGACCGGGGAAATCCCAAGATTAGTAGGTCAACTCCCATTAATCTACGTTATACGATACCATTTAATGTGGAAGATGAAAGCAGTCGGGATACAGTGACCAAAATACATGGAGATAGATTAGGGCAGGAAAACAGGGAAAATTTTAAAAATATCACAACAAACGAGCCAGAGAGTGCTGCAATTTCAATGGGGGAGGGGGGGGGAGGGTAAGGTACAACTGTATCTGATAAAGTGAACCCTTTTACCTTGGGCCTTAGAGCGCATTCCCATAGATTTTAGATCGATCTATCCCCGTGGGAAGTCTCACTAGATTACTGTCAGATAATCCGGCTTAAGGCTTAAGGGGGTAATTAACTTTCGTGCCCGCTCGGCTGACAGCTATTTAGCGTGAACCCCCAGGGAGTTAGGTCGATCTAGTTGGATCGATCTAATCTCTGGGAATGGGGTCTTAGTTACCCAAACTTGAGAAATGGCATAGGGCCCATATATCATATTGTGATTGCGCGTTTTTATTATTTCTGGCCAAAAGGGCAGATCTCAATCCCCTCTCCCAAATCCCCCTTGTCTATGGCCTTACTTATTCTTGCTCTATCTCCATTTCATCTTCCTCTCTCAACAAATACACCGACACTAACTGCTTGCACGTGACATAGATATGCACATTTTCGGGAAATGCAGCCTGATAAGCACTGTTTTAAGGTTAACAGGGGACATAAAGAACAATTAGGCGAAAAGTGTGGTTTCCAAGATACGCCATTAGCAACAGTCTCCAGGGTAACGACCCGGCGATAACGGCTTTTGTGACTTGTGTGGTAATGTCCATCTGTCTAGAGATGCTCTTCTGAGAAAAAGGAACCTATGAACATTATAGAGAGAATTCCTTTTTAATGTTTTGTTTACTTTTTTAAAGCTAGAATAACATGTAGCTGAACTTTCGAGACAAGTTTTAAAATTTAAAGCAAAGGTTATTAAATATTATTTAAGTAATTTCCGTGGTTATTACATTTGATTGATAACCATGTAGTGATTCAAATTTTTTTTTTATGTCTGTCTGCCTGTCCATCTGTCTGTCTGTCTGTCTGCCTGCCTGCCTGTCCGTCCGTCTGTCTGCCTGCCTGCCTGCCTGTCCGACTGTCCGTCTGTCTGACTGTCCATCTGTCTGTGTGTCTGTCTGTCTGCCTGTCCGTCCATCTATTTGTCTCTCTGATCTTTTGAGGTGGATCTTCAAAAAGCATAACGCAATAATCAAGGAAAGTTTTAATTGTCATTTTTATCTGTCTGCGGCTTGCACAAAGTGCAAATGCCCTCTGAAGATCTGTCTGCCTGTCCGTCCATCTATTTGTCTCTCTGATCTTTTGAGGTGGATCTTCAAAAAGCATAACGCAATAATCAAGGAAAGTTTTAATTGTCTTTTTTATCTGTCTGCGGCTTGCACAAAGTGCAAATGCCCTCTGAAGATCTGAGACAGACTTCCCATTCATATATTCAAACCTATTTCTGCGCTATCAGTTTCAATGCAGCGTAATAAACAAGGCATCATGGTACAAAAAAGCGATGATAAAAGTAATTTTGCACAACGCTCTTATGAAATATTCATTTTAGCTTCATTCTGAGTGATGTTTATGTTTTTTTTTTCCCCCACTTACAAAGGCAAGCTTAAATGGTCCTTTGAATTTGCTATCAAATAGGACGTTTTGGTTTGCACTTGCAAATGTAATAAAGATTCTTCTGTCTCTCCATTTACAAGTAGAATTAACTGTCTTTTCCTTTGTATGCTTGTCTTTGCCTCTTTTCTTTAAAATGTCAGTCTATCTGTCTGTCTGTCTGTCTGTCTGTTAGGTTGTCCAGCTGACAGTTCTTCTGTCCACTTGTCCCTTTGTCTGTCCGTCCACGACTCTGATTCTTCCTGTCTGTCCGTCTGTCCAGGCCTCTGACCCTTCCTCTGTCTGACCATCCAAACCCCCACCTAAACCCAAGGGTGTCATTAGCCAATCACATGTAGCCTTACATCGTGAGCCATGACCATCAAGGCCAGATCGCCTGAGACCCTTGCATCTATTGATCTTTTGTGTCCTTGGTTAACTGCTGCTTCACGACTTAAAGACGATGATTTTATGATTTAACGTCTAGCCAGTGCGTGTTGTTAATGTTCCATTAGGTGCTGAAAAGGCTTAAAATGAGAGAGAGAGAGAGAGAGAGAGAGAGAGAGAGAGAGAGAGAGAGAGAGAGAGAGAGAGAGAGAGAGACTTTCACCAAAGAATTTCATATGCTGTGTTATACATTGATGTAACTTCGAACTACCACTTAAAAAAACTAAAAGAATATTTTGTACTTTAAGAAACAGACTAGTTCTCAATCAAGAAAACGTCAAAATGATTTGGGTGCTGTATTAGGCAATGAAATATTAGATTACGCTGATATCCTAGGATGAATTGGAGTGCAACCCAACCAATGAACCACTTCCTACACAACAGGGGGAAATTCTTTTGTATGGCAATTACCCAACTCTTTTAAACACCATTCTTTTTCTATTGATTTTACTTTTTTTTACTTTTTTAAAAAAAATTTTCTTGATGTACCTTTGTAAACCAAGCCAACTAACTTTGCAAAACTTTCAACTCTAAATCAGCAAATTGAAAGAGTTAGTAAAAACAAATTCTGTACGAGGAAAATCATTGATTAACGGTGTCCAAATACTGAGAAAATTCCATACAAAAATTAAACTTGTTTTTCAAACAAGTGAAAACCACTTTTAATTTACAGCATATTGACCACGCTTTAAAACCCTTCATTCTTTGTTCAGTGTTTACTATACACTTAATTACTTTTTTTTTCTGAAAGCAATCGTCCCTAAGTATTTCCCACAAAATCTCTGTTGCGGGAGAAGCATCCAGGTGTCGTGTTTCATTTGTGGTCTACTCCATATTTTTGTGGTAACCCAGTTGTGTCAATTTCAAAGACCTTGTTATTTTTCTTGAAAAAATTAGGTTCAAAACAACCGACCACAGAAATGTGTTTACTTCAAAAATTTTAAAAGAATTCAAGTGCTGTTTGCCTCAGGCGTGCAAAAATGGCGAGCGTGCAAGCACCCGTTTCTGAATCATGCATCACACGAGACATCTTGCCCTATACCACCCGCAGTGCTGTTGCCTCTTATCACATAAACAACCATTCAGTCAATAAAATATCAAGATAATAAAATGTAAAAATCAAAATGCGTTACATTTGTAAGTCTAGAATAAAATAAATCATGATAGTAGCAATTACTGGTACACGCTGTTTAACCTTGACCTTGTCTGAGAGGTAAAAAACAAAACAAATCTCTCAGAGAAAAAAAAAAAAAAGGTCCCAGAGTTGTTGTGACAAAGTTGAGAAGTATCCATGGGCAATAAGACAGGCTGTCATGCCATCTATAAAAACCTGCGGTGTCACGTTATCTTCGAAACAAGCCATCATGACAACCAATCCCAGGCTTGGCGCCACCTAGCTCTACTGCCCTAATTCATTCGTAATTCTTTTTATCATGATCAAGTTTCATTTACCTATTCAAATTAACATCCAGCTGTTATTTAATTTTAGGGAAAATAAACAAACAAGCAAACTAACAAACAAACAAGTAATTACAGGAAAAAAATCTGTCTGATTTTTTTTTCTCTCTAGCAAAAAAGTTTTTCTTCGTTTTCTAGTCAATGCCACTCAGATTATATGCCATTCCCCCTTTGACCATCCCCTCTCCCCAAATCGAAGCTGGATCTTTTTAACTGAACAATATTCATGATTTTCTTTTTTTTTTTTTTTTAGGACAACATAATTCTCATGTCATCATTGCCCTGCAAAGTTTCACAGTCACTATGGCAGCATGGCAGTCACCTTGACCACATGACAGTTACCATGATATCATGGCTGTCACCATGACTACATAATATTCACCATGACAGCATCACATAAAAAAAACCTTATTCTCTAACATTACCTACATTGAACTGAAAGTTTCCCTGAAAATTGCCTGTTCCTCTAACAACACTCTTATAAATAACCCCTCAATTCCTATAATTCTCTCTATGAACTTTCTATACGGTCCATTAATAAATATCATTATCTTGGCAGGCCTCTGCTGGATTGCTTTTATTGGCTCTGATGATATAATTCTCCATCAAATTCCCGTTTGTCTCAGATGAATTGCTCCCAGGCCCACCTGTGTTCGGATTATCGAAGCATTCCTCTCTCTTTCGGTATGATATATGACTTGGTCGAAATAATTTGCTCTGGAACACGCCTAATACTAAACTTCTAATATTCAGTCGATATGATGTCACTAATAATAAAGGATTCCCAAACCAAGTTTTCAGCAGAGTTAAGTCCCCTGCTAATACTGGTTTCGACTAGACCTTACCAAAGCTTTAAAATGGCTTTTATTAGGATGGAATTTGTCCTGAAATTGTCCTTTATGGGCAACACTGTGGAAATATTGCATCTTAATTTTGTCGCCTTCTACGTAATTTGATGTATGCTATTCCTGTGTGTTATTGGGTCCAGATATCATGCACCCATCAAATGATCATTCACTTATTTTGAATAAGAGTTAAGACATAGAGAGTTATGGCACAAAATTATAACCAATTGTTCAGTACAATGAAAATCAAATTTCCTATTAAAAAGTTTAAAAATGAAATTTCGTGATGCATTGGATGTTTCGTCAGTTTAAAAAAAACAAACTGAAGTCAAAAATTTGTTTGATCTATAAAAAAATAAGACTGAATTTAGCTTTTAAATATTTTGGGACAACCAGCCCAAGATGCCAAAACCAATTCAGTAGGTTTTTTTATCAAAACTGGTTTAGATATCATTCAATGAATGTTATTGAGCCATTAAAGGATTTAGTGGTCTTCCTGTCATGTAGGTCCACAGGGGGCGTCTCGATAGTCCGAAGGTTCATTGGTCCGAAAAGTGGTAACATTTTCATCGATTTTTTAATCAAGGGTTCATTGGTCCGAAGGTTCTATAGTGAACATTCGGACCAATGAACCTTCGGACTATTGAACATTCGGACTATCGCTATGACCCCGGTCCACCATATTAGGTCTCGGCCTTGCTAGACCTCGGCTCTTCTCGATGTGAATGCCCTCTTACATTGTACAAAATCACTGAATCAGGTTTGTAGGCAGGGGCTTCAGAGGGAGGGGGGGGCATTAGTAGAAACAATCCTTTTGACCGAAAANTAATGAAATATTAGATTACGCTGATATCCTTAGATGAATTAGAGTGCAATCCAACCAATGAACCACTTCCTACACAACAGGGGGAAATTCTTTTGTATGGCAATTACCCAACTCTTTCAAACACCATTCTTTTTCTATTGATTTTACTTTTTTTTTACTTTTTTTGAAAAAAATTTCTTGATGTACCTTTGTAAACCAAGCCAACTAACTTTGCAAAACTTTCAACTTTCAAATCAGCAAATTGAAAGAGTTAGTAAAAACAAATTCTGTACGAGGAAAATCATTGATTAACGGTGTCCAAATACTGAGAAAATTCCATACAAAAATTAAACTTGTTTTTCAAACAAGTGAAAACCACTTTTAATTTACAGCATATTGACCACGCTTTAAAACCCTTCATTCTTTGTTCAGTGTTTACTATACACTTAATTACTTTTTTTTTCTGAAAGCAATCATCCCTAAGTATTTCCCACAAAATCTCTGTTGCGGGAGAAGCATCCAGGTATCGTGTTTCATTTGTGGTCTACTCCGTATATTTGTGGTAACCCAGTTGTGTCAATTTCAAAGACCTTGTTATTTTTCTAGAAAAAATTAGGTTCAAAACAACCTGACCACAGAAATGTGTTTACTTCAAAAATTTTAAAAGAATTCAAGTGCTGTTTGCCTCAGGCGTGCAAAAATGGCGAGCGTGCAAGCACCAGTTTCTGAATCATGCATCACACGAGACATCTTACCCTACCACCCGCAGTGCTGTTGCCTCTTATCACATAAACAACCATTCAGTCAATAAAATATCAAGATATTAAAATGTAAAAATCAAAATGCATTACATTTTTAAGTCTAGAATAAAATAAATCATGATAGTAGCAATTACTGGTACAAGCTGTTTAACCTTGACCTTGTCTGAGAGGTAAAAAACAAAAAAAAATCTCTCAGTGAAAAAAAAAAAGGGTCCCGGAGTTGTTGTGACAAAGTTGAGAAGTATCCATGGGCAATAAGACAGGCTGTCAAGCCATCTATAAAAACCTGCGGTGTCACGTTATCTTTGAAACAAGCCATCATGACAACCAATCCCAGGCTTGGCGCCACCTAGCTCTACTGCCCTAATTCATTCGTAATTCTTTTTATCATGATCAAGTTTCATTTACCTATTCAAATTAACATCCAGCTGTTATTTAATTTTAGGGAAAATAAACAAACAAGCAAACTAACAAACAAACAAGTAATTACAGGAAAAAAATCTGTCTGATTTTTTTTCTCTCTAGCAAAAAAGTTTTTCTTCGTTTTCTAGTCAATGCCACTCAGATAATATGCCATTCCCCCTTTGACCATCCCCTCTCCCCAAATCGAAGCTGGATCTTTTTGACTGAACAATATTCATGATTTTTTTTTTTTTTTTTTTTTTTTTTGTCATCATTGCCCTGCAAAGTTTCACAGTCACTATGGCAGCATGGCAGTCACCTTGACCACATGACAGTTACCATGACAACATGGCTGTCACCATGACAACATAATATTCACCATGGCAGCATCACATAAAAAACCTTATTCTCTAACGTTACCTACATTTAACTGAAAGTTTCCCTGAAAATTGCCTGTTCCTCTAACAACACTCTTATAAATAACCCCTCAATTCCTATAATTCTCTCTATGAACTTTCTATATGGTCCATTAATAAATATCATTATCTTGGCAGGCCTCTGCTGGATTGCTTTTATTGGCTCTGATTATATAATTCTCCATCAAATTCCCGTTTGTCTCAGATGAATTGCTCCCAGGCCCACCTGTGTTCCGATTATCGAAGCATTCCACTCTCTTTCGGTATGATATATGACCTGGTCGAAATAATTTGCTCTGGAACACGCCTAATACTAAACCTCTAATATTCAGTCGATATGATGTCACTAATAATAAAGGATTCCCAAACCAAGTTTTCAGCGGCGTTAAGTCCCCTGCTAATACTGGTTTCGACTAGACTTTCCCAAAGCTTTAAAATGGCATTTATTAGGATGGAATTTGTCCTGAAATTGTCCTTTATGGGCAACACTGTGGAAATATTGCATCTTAATTTTGTCGCCTTCTACGTAATTTGATGTATGCTATTCCTGTGTGTTATTGGGTCCAGATATCATGCACCCATCAAATGATCATTCACTTATTTTGAATAAGAGTTAAGACATAGAGAGTTATGGCACAAAATTATCACCAATTGTTCAGTACAATGAAAATCAAATTTCCTATTAAAAAGTTTAAAAATGAAATTTCGTGATGCATTGGATGTTTCGTCAGTTTAAAAAAAACAAACTGAAGTCAAAAATTTGTTTGATCTATAAAAAATTAAGACTGAATTTAGCTTTTAAATATTTTGGGACAACCAGCCCAAGATGCCAAAACCAATTCAGTAGGTTTTTTTTAATCAAAACTGGCTAAGAGAGCATTCAATGAATGTTATTGAGCCATTAAAGGATTAAGTGGTCTTCCTTTCATGTAGGTCCACCATATTAGGTCTCGGCCTTGCTAGACCTCGGCTCTTCTCAATGTGAATGCCCTCTTACATTGTACAAAATCACTGAATCAGGTTTGTAGGCAGGGGCTTCAGAGGGAGGGGGGGGGGGCATTAGTAGAAACAATCCTTTTGACCGAAAAAAGGTTCTGCTCTTCATCAAAATTTCATCTAGGTTTTCTGAGCACACACAGGCTTTACCATAAACAGTCTATTTTTCAGTAAAATAAAATACCCCACCCCCTTTGAAACACCTGGCTACAAACCTTCCTTTCATTTCAACATCACAAAATCTAAGTACCCCGAAACATTTAATTCTTCCCTTTTACCCAAAACTTTTCCCTCTCATAATATCCTACCTCTGTTAGGCAAAGCACTAGTGCTGCCCCCTTTTATGACCGCCAGGGGGCTCCACAGCTTGGTTTTGCTCTTCTGTTGATTGGGCATTAAATGGGATTTATGCCCTGCTGAAATGGGAGTTATGCACTGCTTGGGCTTGTGGCAGGACTTACATAGGACTGCCAATGGTGAAAACAGCATGCTATCGTGAAAAAGTTTCTCTAAGTTCCGTTCTGATTTTCTGTCTCTTTCTTTCCTTTCATTGTACCAAAAGATATCAAATCATCTGTCTCTCATTTTTTTATCAAATGCCTCTCAGGAACATTTATAGTGTTGTGCCCATTTTTGGGACAAAGAAACCAGTCAAACCGTCCAATTTCTTATTTTCCTCCTTTTTTAATTAAAAGAGGAATGCATGAAATATATTCCAGTGAAGAGCTTAAAAGTATCCGCCTGAAGTTTCTCATTCCTGAAATCAATCAATTTTTCTTTTCTTTCTCCATTTTTGACAAGAGATATGAGTTACAAGTAAATATCTCAGCAAACATCTATAATATCTTGGCTACATCCCGTTTTCACCAATAGTCACAAAAGTAAAATGTTAACAACAGTGAAAAACTTCCTCCTTCCATTTGATGAAAAGATAAACAAGTCATTTGTCTAGTATATCTTGTTACATAGTCCTTCTATTGCGTCCTCTTTTCCAGCCGAATCGTAAAAAGACACGCGTTCTTCGTCACTTTAGCCATTCTCCTGGTTATAGATGAAACTAAGACTGCCAACAGTTAAAATCCCCTGTGCCAAGACCAAAATAAATACTCAGCTTCACGAGCACTTAGATAAATTATTTTCTCTATCATGTTACCAGTCCTATTTATCTTTTTGAGCACTTCATCACTTTGGCTTTGCAGTTCTTTATTCCACTGGCTTTGAAAAAACAACTTAGACTGTCTTGCTCTTTAGAGAAAAAAGATCAGGTCAGGTTCTCTAAGGCACTTCCTTCCACATGATTCGGAAATAATTTCATTAACTGCACGTATTCCTATTAAAACAGATATGTAGAGCAAATTTAATTTGTATTGTCCTTCATCTTCATGTAAGCAAAAAATTTCAGAACTGCAATTTCAAAACTGCCTCACTTTTTATACTAAGAAAATTGATCTGTATTATATAGTTCTTTTTTTGCTGTGAAAAGAGCTCAGTTTCTGTCATCCAGCTTAATTGACTGGCAAAAAAAAATTATACTGGTATATCAACAAACAAGTCGTCCCTGATGTGTGCGTGATAGTAAACTAAGTGAACATGTACAATGTATGTCTTTCAGACGGTAATTCAGAAACCCAATCTCGACACTTAACAGGATTATTTCAGCAGACATATTACAAAACAAATTGCTTCTTACACAACAATTTGCACCATAATTCATACCCGTGTAGTCTCCCAGTCTCCCATTCATTATAGTGCCAGCTATTACTAATATTTATGCATTTATAGGATTATATACAGTTTCTGACACAGAGTCCATTTTCTAGTTAATCGAGTTCCAATAGCACTTGCAACTCATTGAACTAAATCAGTTTACGTGAAACAAAATGCAAACTTGGATAACATCGTTACTGTTTCCAGGAAGCAAACTGGGCCTTCATTGCTTTTCCATTATTGCATTATATCTTGCAGAGACTCGGAACTGTATCTCTACTTTAAGTGAATTTCATCTACTGTCATAGCTAAAATTTATGTCTGCTAACCAGTCAACTGGGACGATGCTGTAACTGCTAAGGGCAACGCTCTCATATATCTTGTCACAATAAAGACTATGGTCTCCCTATAAATGTAAAAATACATTCGGAAAATCTCACAGATGTCATCTCAGGTGTTTTCCAGTCTAAAAACTGTAGTTAAAAGCATCCGCAGTCAGTTGTATTACTAGATGTTCTCCATTCCGTAATTGTTCACCTGCCTCCCCGCCATGACAAAAGAATACTTACTGGATTCAGCTCCAACAATAACTCAATTTTTATGGCAAATTGGCTTGAGTTTGCAAACTATCTTTCTCCAGAGAGTCCTTGATTTAGAAGCCTTATATTGGTCAACCTCCCATGATGATAAAAACAACCCTTCTTTGTGGGCTTAGTGTACATTGTACTTCCGCAGCAGCAACAACAAATAACAGTAACAGCAGCCTTCTAACAAGAGCCACCTGTGATATAACTGTTACTTTGGCAAATTGGTTCCAGATAATGAAATCACCATACACCGGGATAGTTCTTGATTTAGTTGTCTATGTTAAGCTGCCTATGCAATGCCCTCATCTATCTTAGTGTGTGCAAAATAGCTTGGCTTTGTCTGGTGTTTCCAACTTCTTTTTTTTTTTACATAGATGTATATGCATCCACAAATAATGTATGTGTGTTAATAATATATACTGGTGCGAGGACTTTTATCACTACAACGCAAAATATCTATCACGTTATAGATAGTCAGGTTGACTTGACCATGCAGCTTCTGTATGGCAAAAACTCACAAATTTCCAATACCTAAAAGGTAAAAATATGTAAGGATTGGGGCCATAGTTTGATATCTGTGAAATACAAGATCAGACAGTTTTAATGTTTATGCCAGAGTATCACAAGAAATTGAACAACGTAAAACAATTTCAAATCCACAGTGCAGATAGTTTTTCAACTATTATGTCTACTAGGTGGTAACGCTATCTGTCCATTACTATAAATGTTTTCTCTTTGATATGTAAGCAATAATATTCAGATGTTTATCATGTTCAACACAGCGGTGCCCCTCGTTACTGCATGTTATGTGTATGTGTGTGTATGTGTGCAATTGTGTATATGTGTGTAAGTGTGTATATGTGTGTGTGTAAGTGTGTATATGTGTGTAAGTGTGTATATGTGTGTGTGTAAGTGTGTATATGTGTGTAAGTGTGTATATGTGTGTGTGTAAGTGTGTATATGTGTGTGTAAGTATGTATATGTGTGTGTAAGTGTGTGTGCATGCATGTGCATTATGTGTACGTGTTGTACATATGCATATGTGAAAAGACGAAGATTTATTTAGCCAATGAATAAATGCCATCAGATATATGTGTGTTTATGTGTTCAGGTGGATATTCTTTTAATGTGCATTTCAATTTGATGAGCTGATCTAAAGGATTTTTCTATAAAAGCATTGCAAATTAATGAACCAAAAGGCTTCTATCAAACATATCTCTTCAGCAATTAACTTCTAAATTATGCCCATTTAGACATCAAAAATTGATCACAGATTGATATTTTTCAATCAACACCTCCCTTTGAGGTGCTTTACATCTATTTCCTGGTTGCTTAATGAAATATACATATATTTCCTGGACGCACTCCTGTTCTCGAGTTGGCAAAACATTTTCAAAATCAACTGCTCTCGCAGAATTAGACACAATCTTTGTTCACAGATTTTGTTGCATTGGGCAATCCTTTTATTTCAACCTCGCAACTAGTCTGTTGTTTAAAACCTTTGGTTAACTTAATGCCATTGCCTTTGAAGATCATGTTGGCAAATGAAAAACTAAACAGATCAAACTCTTCGCATTATTTTTAAAATTAACGCTACATTGGTTTTGGCTTTTTGTCTCCTATGGGATCTCTTACACTCTAAGTTTGGCCAATATAATCTCCACTGGTGTGCAGAAAGCTCAAAATGGTCACTGCATCTATAACCATTGTGGTAAAGGTTAAGTCTCACAGCTGGATATCTTCAATATACAAAAACTTTACGATTTATGCCTGGTCCTCATGGATTTCTACAATTTATGACTGGTTTTTACAGATCTCTTCAATTTATGTCTGGTCCTTATGGATTTCTTCAATTTATGCCTGGTTCTTATAAGAATCTCTTCAATTTATGCCTGGTCCTTAAGAATCTCTTCAATTTATGCCTGGTTTTTACAGTTCTCTTTAATTTATGCCTAGTCTTTATGGGCCTGTTCAATCCTAAAAGGATCTCGCCTCCCTTGGGAATGGACAACCCAACCAGTGGCATATATATATAGTCACTTGGAATTATCATTCACAATTACCAGTGTAACCATGACCATCAACTTGTTATCGCCAACCACGGAACATCTTTAGTCATAATATTTCTCATGTAAGGTGTCTTCATTTTCTTTTTGGCAGCTGTTCACAATTACTGTTATTTCCTTTCAGTTCTGTCATCAGAAAGAGTGATACCCATCAAGTTATGACTTCGACCGAAATAAGATCCCCTGTTTAAATTGCCAGGTCATTTGAAGACTATGTAACATGGGGTAAGTTTGTTCTAAAAAAACAACCGTTTCAATATCAAATTTCCCCAAATATTCTCGCACATTATATACAGAGCTGTTTTGCAATGAACAGCTTGTCTCTCTAATGAATTCGATCTTTCCTTTCTTTTTATCCCAAAGAAAGAATTCTCGACTCTTTCTCCAAAATTACCAGTTGGCTGTCTTCAGAGACATCTCTCTGACTTTGCACAGACATAAAATTAAAAATGTCTATCTTAAGTGTAATGAAATAATAAAATAAAAAACAAACTTGAATACTATTTTTAACTGCCAGTACATGTGCCAACAACAGTTTCTGTCTTCCTTGTGACTTCCCTTTTTTTTTTTATCTCACACTAAGATCTCAATTTTTCAAATCATTGTTACAAATTAAAAGAAAAAAAAAAATTCTTCCACATTATTCAGAACTATCAATATCCATGCCGTAACCAACTTCTCCCTCTCTTTTCACCGACTTCTCTCCTTCCTTCATATCTTACAGCAAGATCTCTCAACTTCTCAACTCCCTGACACAAAGAAAATTGAAAAAAAAAAAAATTCCTCACACATTCTTCAGAGCTGTCAATACAACCAGTAATCAACTTCTCTTCCCTTAATCACTTCTCCCCTTCCTTTTTTTTTTACAGCCAAATCCCCTGCTTCCTTGTCAGCTTTTTCAAGATTACCGCGCTACTGCCATCTGCGCCTCATCCACTGGGGCTTCTGTGGTTCAGAGGTTCTGAATGACTTTCAACTCTTTGACCTCGCTAATATTTTTCCTTGTCCTGACAATAGGACACGGCTTAGGGCTACAGGCTGCGTCCCGCTGAGAGTGTCTGGGTTGTTGCCCTCTTGGCTCGTTAACCAGAGGTAATAGAATAAAGAAGGGAAGGTGTAATTGCTATGATCGTGTTTCCGGCAAGGTATTTCTTTCTCATTTTCTTCTTTCTCTCTCTCTCTCTCTCACACACACACACACACACACACACACACACACACACACACCATTTTGCTAGCTTATTTAGTTCCAAATAGAATGTCAGCAACATCACTCTCTCTCTCTCACTCTCTCTCTCTCTCTCTGGCAATCAAACTATAGGCTTGTCCCTAACAGTTCAGGTCCTTAACAGGTCTTGTAAAAACAATCCCTACTGTCTGACTGCCAGTGGTTCTATCACACTGTGCCCATGATTAAATTCTGCACTTGGATCTCTTGTCCCAGGAAAGGCCTTAGAAAAAAAGTCTTCCTTGTTTATTTCCCCACTTGCCCACCTGCCGTAAGTGGTTCGATTTCACTGTTCCATTTGTATTTTCAATTGTGTGTAACTGATCGAGAAGAGATTAAAAAATCTAGCAGTCTGGCAGCTGCCGGTTTAATTTCACTGTGCCTTCCTTTAAACTTGTGTATTGAAATCACGCTGAAAACTGACGCCAATATTCACACCATTTCAGTGCTGGTACCTTTTGAAACTAAATCCCACGTATTTTATTTCCATTTTTCCAGGAATGATATAAAAACTGTTCTCCCTTTTTTACAGCTTGAGGAAATAGCGCTCCAAGGCAAGAGACATAAACTCTCATGCAGCCATCATCCTTCGTGATAGCCATACGGATGGCCGCACCGATGACCATTGGTGACCCCATCAGGTGAAACTCATTTAAGCTCATCACTGCATGGTCCATGGCTTCTCAGAAAAAGAGAACTTTTCCCAGAAACCCGTCTTCACGCCTGTGCTCTTGCCTTACATGAACTCTGTCAAAAGGAACGGGCGATGAGATGCAAGTGAATCCAATTCCATTAAACCTGCATGTGTAATTTCACTTAGCTCAACTAATTTTTTTTTCATACTCACATCTGTTCAGACTAGGACTGTTTCGGATCGAAAATAGGACAAAACTTTTGTCATCAGATGATCAGGTTACAGACAGAGTGTACAGCATCAAATGATGATTAGTTTTGAATAGACAGCACATCCAATCTCGGAGTCATTTTACTTATGATAAATTGCATGCTTTTAGATTGCTTTCCTATGTGAATTTACATTAATACGGTGAATCAATAACAATCAGGGGTAGTTACACAAAAAAAAACAACAACTTTGGATCGAAAATCGGATAAACTTTGAAACCAAAACTCCAAAAAACAAACCAAAAGGCTGTAAATTACCACTTTTACCAATTTGCTCATCTGAAAGCATGTGTCAGCCCGTTCTTTTCAGTCTCAATTTGGTCTTGTCTGAACAAACCTTGACTTGTCCTACAGATGTACTACACTGCATTATAACTAAAGGATTTCAGATTTTTCAGACTCCCAGTGCGATCCAAACCTACGATGTTTCATTCGAAGGTTTCATCTTAGTTTTCTATCAAAATCCATCACAAATGGGTTTCAGAGTTCTCCAGGCCATTTTTTTTTTCTCTGTCTTTGAGAGATAATTGTTTCACTTGATACAGAGACTACGGTGACTTCAGACCCGGAGATCAATCTTCACGCAGCTAGTCAATTGAACATCCCGATTCTAATACAGGAATACACTGGGCTCTACAATTTGATTTTCGATCTCAATGACACTTTGATGAATAAAATTCCTTATTGATCTACCTACACCTTTGCATTCCTACGAATAATAAACAGTGCTTCTGGAAATGACATTTTCTTTGGAAACCTGCGTAAAAAAAAAAACATTCTCTATTACGCAAAAGTTCCGGAGGCCACACGCTACCTTTTCCATTCACCAGTTAAGAGCTTGTCCACGAGAGAACCAGCCCAGGGTGGCAAGGTGGGGGTCAGCGGATTTCAACCAAATTTGTTGTATGGAGGCNAAACAGTCTGCAATTTCCGCCATGTTGGATAATGACGTTGTGTTGTTCTGACGTTAGTACATTAGTTTCACATGATTTTAAAATGTGTTAGATGCTTGTTTTAACCAGAAAAAAATTAAAATAAGTAAAATGAAAATAAAAAGTTCAACTTACAGTGTTTTAAACCATTTGTTGACTTGAAAGAGATAGCTGAAGTTGAGAGCACCGATATATGTGTCCGGATATATTTACGAAAAATGAAGAAATTAGGTCATGTTCTATCTGTTACAACGGACAAGTTGTAGAACAGCAGTAAGTTTTGATTTCATGTATAAATAGAATAATGAGTTATCTGTTAGTCCTGAACACGCTTTACCCCAAAGACCTGTGAAGATGAAGATATTGTCAAAAATAGAAGGGGGGTGTTAAAAGCATGTGGTTTGTAGGCCTGAGAAAAACGCTTGGTTTGTTACCATGGAAACGAAGAGAGTGAAAAAAGTGTATATCATTTTAATCCCCTATCTTTAGGTTATAATATATCACCAAACTAAATCATTTAGTGACACCTGTATAAACTTTAAGGCCAATCAATATAACCCTGTTTTTCAGAAGAATTTTTGGTTGATAATACCCCCAAATTGTCACTGGCCATATCTCTGTAAGTAGGGATTTTTTTCAGGAAATATTGTAGCCTCAGATATTGTTCATATAAAGGTTCAAACACACCAAATATGATGTAAATCCGTTCACCCCCACCTTGCCGCATTTTCTACATTTGGTTTGGTTTTCTCGTGGACACACACTTAATTGCATCTCTGGCTCGAAGCAATCCTATTAAACATCACATTATACACTATACACATCCCTATACTATACATAGTAATGCTGCATAGCCTCTTTGCCATTCATAATTCTGAAACATTAACTGTCTCGTATCTGGAAACTCGTGTCTGGGTCCCTTTAATCCCCTGCGGTACCATCGCCTAATAATGAGTGTTTGCCATGGGGGTCCGCCAGTGTAAAATCACTATCGTAATCCAGTGAAGCACTCTGTTAGCTGCATTAATGCAAATCCAAGTTACAATAAGTCATTAACCTCTTCAAGAAATAGCTCAACTCAAAGGTATTGTCACCCCAATTATAAACAATGGCTACTAAGACACCAGTACAGAAGTCCCGTTAATGTCTTCTCTATCAGGGTGTCTTAATTTCAGGTAGACGCTGAAAATTTTTGGAGCGATGATAACTCTCAATTTAAGACACTGCTGTTCCTTCCATGCAGAGCACCAGAAAGTTACACTTCTTCGATGTCTTAATCAAGCCGTCTTAATTGCAGACGATGAAGTTTTTGGAGCGGTAATAACTCTCAATTTAAGCCACTGCTGTTTCTTCCATGCATAGTATCAGAAAGTTACGCTGTTTGGTTCCTTCTCACACTCAGCTCCAATACAGGAAGGAAACTTAAAATCAATCTTAGTTATGAACATTGACAATGTCGATCCCTTCACGGTGTTCCCGTAATCACCAATTTGTTGTCCTGGCTTTCATCACTTCCTGGCGTGAACCAACGATCCGTGATAATAACAACAATGTGTAGCTTACAGGAGTACAATGACAACTACCCCAGTCGACTGACTTCCCTAGAAAAATCTCCTTTTGATGACATCATTATCTGATATAATAGGCTTACGGCCCATCAATAAATACCCATTGTTTGATCACTGCCATTGTCCTGCCTTCTTTATGGTTCGGGATAATCTAAACTGCAGAATATTGCATATTGCGCTGTTTTGTTTTGCTAATGACGTTTTTGATGCTGGTGCCGTTAGCCGCTAATGGGTCCTTCTACTGAATATTTTAAATACCAGTATTGAACAGCGTAAGGTAGAGTGATATTTCTGTTTTCTTTTTTTAAACCTTGTGCTCTTGGAAAGTCTTGGGTAGAATCCACAAATATGACTGGCTGGAATGTTCAGATAATGATGCACTTGTTCTTTTTTTTCTTCTATCTTGGCTTTAATATTCCTCCCACAATTTGTGTTATTGCCAAAAGCACTAAGAGTCTAAGGCATAACACTACTGTCAGAACTGCAAGGCATAACACTACTGTCAGAACTGCAAGGCATAACACTACTGTCAGAACTGCAGTGTGGCCTATTCTTCAGTTTACAGTTAATTTCTGTTGGATACCAGCGAGTTTTACTAGACAGTTCAGAAACCCTCTGTTAGCCATTATGACATTTTGTCATTCCCTTTCTTTTAATGATAAAATCATTATAAAAAAATCTTGTTATAGACCTCCAGTTGTTCAGTTTTTCAGCTTATTTCTTTAACATACCAAAGATTTTTTACACTTGGTAGTCTTGAACCACCCTGCTGTTCGTTAAGACAACTTGTCATAGATTTACAGTAATACAGTTTACGTCTAAGGCTTTGTTCACATGCAATGTCTATTTTCTAAATTCTATTTTCTATTTGCGGCATGTCTTATGATCATGGTCTGTGCACTGAATATCCCGCCGCGTAATTACTGGCAGCGCGAGCCAGTTACTATAAGTTACTATAAGTAACTGGCTCGCGCTGCCAGTAATTACGCGACGGGATATTCAGTGCACAGACCGTGATCATAAGATAGCGCGAATAGAAAATAGAATTTAGAAAATAGACATTGCATGTGAACGAAGCCTAATTTCTTCCTCATACTAACTCTAATCCTTGTAATAACCCAATAGCGGCTGGTACTTGGCAGTTCTGCAATGCTATACATATTTTGATGCCAATTGGAATCAATTTCTCTCATCAATGTCGATTGCAATCCGATAATCTGGCAGTTGCACAGCGTGTCATCTTGGCGTTCATTACCCTAAGCTAATCCCTTCCTTTGGAACAATCCAGATACAGGTTTGAAAACATTCAATAAGAATGATAGTCTTCAATGGTAGTTTTCTCTATTATCTAAAATGCTTGGTTGGAATTCGAGAATAATGGATTAATCTTCCAGAAAGATGACATGCTAAGTGAGCTGGATCTGAGGATTATCTAGGGCAAGTTCACATTATTCATATCTAAATTGGTTCAAAATCAACTTTCATGACACAATAAAAACCCAGGCAAGAGTTTAAAGCAATTTTAACGACAGTTGTGGAACTCGGCACATAATCCATGCAATTCAAGTTCAATTATAATTGCAATAACCACTATCAACGCTGAGCATAGATCAATAAGATCGTATCACAAGCGATCCGAGCAAGCACACTGTGAATGAGTCCTTGGATGCACTCGACCTCAGCTACTTCAGCTAATTACCTATCAAGATGATGAAGATGCAGGGTGCAGAATCATGGCCGCCTGTTGACTGGAGGCTATTTGCTCGAGAACTGGCGGCAAGCGATAGAAAACAGGTCGCTGACCCGACCAGGGAAGGGCTATATCGGATATTCAATCGATTAACTTAAAGGTTTTTTTTATTAAGATAATAGGTCAGTTTCAGGATATCATACACCAAAAAAATTCCAAGAAGCACATGTCTCCGTCTGATAAGATTTGTATGTCAAAGATCTGTGTCGATTTTTGAAATAGATATTTTCATCTTATTCTATGATGTCTTGTCATCAATCACATAAATAAATTGCCTTGGGGCCTGTAATTCACTGATGAGCTATGGTTGTTCCTAAACTGGTCCAAAAATTTAGACCAAATTTTTTCTCTGCTTTTACAAGATAAACCTGATTCAGTAGTAGTCCAATTTAAATATGAAATATTGTTCAACATTTACAACATGGGAGGCATGGCCATTGTTTCACACCACTAGAACCTTATTCATGTGGACTAGTGCCACAATAAATTCATCTCAAACTGAAGTAGACTTCATTTTGGGTCTAAAACTTTAGACAGACTATAGGGCTATAGTCGTTTTGTGCAACCGACCATATGAACTGAGAACAATACTTCTCTTGCAAGTATGCGATGTATCTTCATGTTAAAAGAATACACCAGTACATTCTTAATCTTGTCCTTCATGTTTCCTGGTCCTCGTATCGTTAATCTGAACTCGGATATAAATAACATATCAGTTAACATATCAGTTCATTCTTGATCTTGTCTTCGATATTTCCTGGTCCTCTTATAATTAATGTGTAACTCCAATATCCTAACTCAAAGCAGATAATTCTATTATTTCAATTTTCTAGTCAAAGAAATGTGACGGTGGCACTGTGATTACCTGGAATTCCTACTTCCTTAATCACTCTTTCCAGTATTCTACTTTTACCAAGATTTAATTTTTCTAATTACTCACAAATTTATGATACATACTGACATAGCAGTATTAAAAATTGCAGATTCAAAAGTTGATTGGTTTTGTGTCATGTCATATATTGCATTTTTCTGAATGTCTCAAAAAAATAAAAATCAAAAATCAAAAAAAAAATAATAATAAAATAAAAAAAAAATTTACCCATTTCTCATTAAGTTGAAATGCACTCATTATACCCAGCACTAGGAAAGTATACAACCTACTCTAATGAATAAATATCAATTTCCTCTGTTTCTCATTACTAAATAATTATTTGCGACCAAGATAATTAGTAAAAGCACTCAAATGCCACCAAGATCAATAGAACGAACATGGCAGAAATACCTTCCTCGAATTAATTTTTTTTATTTGTTGGTACTTGTAATCTAATAATTTGGCAAGTCACAATCAGTTTAATGAGTTGGCCGTTATACTACTCTTACGTTCCAAGGAACTGCTACTGTGCACTCTAACAACCTCTGACTAAATTTTGCGCAGGTGTACCATAAATATCCGACTCCCCTGAAAGGCGACTCCCCAGTCAGACTTTCATTATGAAAATCTGACTCCCAAGTCAAAATTTCATATTAAAATTTGACGTCCCCCATGAAATTTTGACACCCCCCCCTCCCCACCCCCACATAAAACTTCATAAATCTTATTTCATTTGAGTATATGACTTTTATCTTGGCACTTTTTGGTAGTTTGCAGGTGAGGGTCAGGGTCAGGGTCAGAGTTAGCCCCTTTGGTAGTCAAGATTTCATGGGGGGGGGGGAGTGTCAGATTTTCATTATGAAATTTTGACTCTGGGAGTCAGATTTTCATGTTACAACAGCTTTCCTTTGCCCACAGGAATTCACTTAATACCTGACATTCTGGACAACACGCTTGAAAACCTTTTATCCACTTCAGCTAATCCCCCAATCAGCCAAATACCTCTAGCTAAACAGCATTATCTTTCCTCAGCGATCAAATTAATTTTTTTTAAAATTCAGTTCTCGCGGAACTATTTGGCATCTCTCTCTCTCCATTGTCTACTAACCCAAAGACAAAGTTAACAGGCTCTAGGCAAATATAACCAGTAAGACTGCATTCCCACATATTTTTAGATTGATCTATCCCGGTGGGGAGTCTCACTAGATTACTGTCAGATTAGCCGGCTTAAATGTCTGTCCCGCCTACTAAAAGCTGTAAGGGGGTAATTAACTTTCGTGCACGCTCGGCTGACAGCAAATTAACGTGAACCCTGGGACAGGGAGTTAGGCTGATCCAGATGGATCGATCTAAATCTGTGGGAACGCAGTTTAAGTTTGAAAACTCTGCTTTGTTTTTCATTCATTAAATTATCTATGGACCAAGCCTAATTACATCTTCCAAGATCAATACTCTCCTATGGCTGCCTTGGATGAATATCGTATCATTCTCTATGGAGCTATAAACAATGTGATTAAGAGAAGATTCGCAGGTGTTATGGAAGAGAAGTGAACGGGCGACTGCCATTTTGCAGGCTTCGGAAATGCATCATCTTCCACTATCTTCTGGAAGAGGTCAAAATTATCCTAGATTCTGTCGACAGGCTTCCATTACATAACTTGACAGTCTATTAGTACATTACAATTTGGAAGTCTGTTAGAGAAAAAAATGCTTGGATCCGCTCGATTTTGTAAAAGAAGCACACATGAATCCCCAACAGCATTTCCACCATTTCCTGGCTCACAACGCCAAAGAGCCTTCTAGACACGATTTACGTTGCTGACCACAAAAGAAATCAGTTGCAGAACGAACTTAATTTCTTGTAGACGTACAAAAAGTCAGTTTCAGAATGAAAAGTAGACAGACAAAGTCAAAAGTACTGCGCACCTTTCACACAAAGAGATTATTGGAACAAAAAACCCATTTAACAGACACGAATCCGCTCGGGAATGCTTTTCAATTGAACATCTTGTACTGTCATCCAGTTCCATCAATATTGTGCCATAAATTGTCCATTTCACATTAAAAAAAAAAAAGAAAACAGAAAATGCAAAGCCAAATGACTAGCTCAAAGTCCGCTGAGAATAGAACCTTTCACTGATGGTTGTGAACTGTGGCAAAAGTCATTGTGTACTTTCTGCCCAAATCTTCCTCCAAGTGAAGTTCAGAAAAAACTGCTGCTGTTACGCATTAGCCATTTCATTAACACATACAACATCCATTGTGGGATCTTTGAACGTGAATAATTACCAACAGCATCACGTTTTTCATGGCCACTCTGGAGATAAACACGGCCACTCTGGGGACTTGGAAAACGAGTTTAAGTAGACTCAGAGCAAGATGACTGGTTTTTACTGGTTGTTTTGGATATGGGCAGTAATAACCTGTGAGTCACTGGCCTTTGAGTAGAGGCAGTTTCAGATGAATGATCTTTTTTTTTTTTAATCATACTTGGTATAATTCTTTTTAAAATTAGACTCAAAATATACCAATAGGCAGTTTCAGACAAATAGTTCATTGTTTTTTTTTTTTACAGAATCAGAATACAAACAGTTTTAGACAAATATTTAACTTTTGGGAACCATACTCGCAATACAGTTCCAGATGAATAGTTCCTTTTTTTCCATCATGCTCAAGTGGAAGCTACAATATTATCCAAATGATTCACAAATCCTGTGAGTTATACAGCAAATTATAAGCCATTGATCTAATGTGTCCTTAATGCACCGGATTCGCTTCAGACCCATAACTGAACTGATTGGATTTCTTCACAAGAGGGTGATGACTAGACATGGTCACTCCAAGCCACTGACTCACTCACCTATATCACTCACCTTTGGTGAAATAGTTTTTTTTTCATTCGTCTCTTGTGTAATGATGGCAAAAATAGTAAACTGTTTTTGAGGAGATTTTAATGTGTTTTCCCTGCGTGTGAGTCATGATGTTTCGATCCTTCGTCAAAGGGACGCAATCACGTGATATCCGCATAGTTATGTCCCTAAACTATGTTTAATCAAATTATGTTTAGTGATTTAATTAAACCACGGAGCAGAGTTGCAGAAACTGTCAGAGAGAGAGATCGAGAGAGGTGGGAAAGAGAAGTAGTAGTCAGAACCATTCACAGTCATTATTACTTCTCCTATTTGCCAAATGATTAGAAACTTCACCTACAGAATGGTTAGAGAGTAGATACAGTAGCACCAATTTCTCCTTTTTTCAACGTCACATTTGTATTACATGCATATGTTCTGCAAATTAATAATAATGATAAAAAATAATGATCTCTACAGACTGTAACTTATTGGCTTTTAGTGAGAACAATTATATAACTGCAGAGTACAAGATAGCATCCAAAGATGAGAAAAAAAATTGCCTACTGTAAAACTTTCTCAAGAGATACTGATTGTAAATGAAACTAAGTACCTTTTTCCCTAACACAATATTACAGACGTTTCCTTTTTTATTCTCCACACTGCAATCTATCAAACCCCAAAGCACAGATGCTTTTAAAAATGCATGTAATTTGTTCATTTATCTAATCCCAACAGAGTAAATCGGCTTTCAAGAATTCATGTAGTATTGTGTAGTGGCTATCAGTACATCAGCACTATCTGTTAACAGTTGTTGAGTTTTTACTAAGTGCATACAAGTACGCATTCTTCACAGAACAGACTGTGCTACCTGAAGGCATTAATTCACGTGAACGCATTTCAAGCAAATTCAGAAACAAAAGTAGCATGTTTTTTTTTACTTGATTTAAAGTCAAGTCTTCACAGTCTACACTGAAAAAAATTTTCACCATAGGCTGTATTCCCAGAGCTTTTAGATCGATCTATCCCCGCAGGAAGTCTCACTAGATTACTGTCAGATAATTCACTTAAATGTCCGTCCCACCTACTACAAGCTGTAAGGGGGTAATTAACTTTCGTGTCCTCTCGGCTGACAGCTATTTAGCGTGAACCCCCAGGGAGTTAGGTCGATCTAAATTAGATCGATCTAATCTCTGGAAATGGGGTCATAGATGTCGTCACATGCCTTAATTGTGCCAAAGTGGAAGAATATAAAAAAGCCCTTTTGGGTGTGAATGTACTGATGAAACTTGTGCCAAGAAAGAGATTTAGATCGATCTAAAGATTAAGTTTTAGATCGACCTAACTCCCTGGGGGTTCACGCTAAATTGCAGTCAGCCGAGCGGGCACCATAGTTAATTACCCCCTTACAGCTTTTAGTAGGCGGGACAAATGCTTAAGCCGGCCAAGCTGACAATAATCTAGTGAGACTCCCCACAGGGATAGATCGATCTAAAAATCTATGGAAATGGGGTGTAAGATATAATGGTAGAACTAATCAACTTAGCTTTACATTGTGCCAAAATTTAAGACCGGATGATTCAGCAGTGCTTTTTTACCAATTAGAAACAAATAATTCCACTACAGTACTTATTCTATTTAGGACTAATTTCACTGTATTTCTATATCATTTAAGACCAAATGATTCTGCTGCACTTCAGTTGTTTCATATATATATATATATATTATCACATTTTTAGTAGTTGTCTAAATTTAGTTGTTTTTTTTATTCCACATATATGGTAGATGTACATACTTCAATCAGACCTAATTCTTGGTATATGGTCAATATTAGCAGGACATAACGCAAAAATAATGTGTGCAGTGGCACCTCGTCATCAAATCCCGTGCACTGAGTAATAGAATCTCGTGCACCGTGTCATCAAATCCCGTGCACCATTATGGTCTTCCCACATCAAGGGAATTACATCACAAAAATTCACCACATGATGAAAACCAAGTATATAGATCATTCATTTCAAACCACACATTGACAGTTACCCATCACCCAAACCACAGGGCACCATAATTTCCTTAAAGCACCTAACCCCTATCTAATTAGCATTGGTATTCAATTAGTTAATTGTGAGGTTATCTGAGACAGAAGTCTCTCTGGAGAAGGTGCTGCTACTGATAATGCTCCCTTTTCGTGTCTGTTTTAATCAATCAATATCTTGGAGGACTTACATAACAACAATCGAAGTCGTCTTTGCGCCTGAGAAGTTTCCATTAACACCTGAAGTTGCCTAGATTCCTAGACACCAACCAAATAACAAAACTTGGATATCAAAACAATATCAAGACAGGATTTTATATATGAAGAAATAAAAGCTTTATAGGTGGGGTAAATAAATCCTTGGTTTCAGGGGTCAGTGGAAACCTCCCCTCCATATTATCAGCATGCCTCTGTTGTTTTCAGTGACCCTTAAAACAAGGTGGGGGAATACCTTTTTTTAATTCATGAAAACCAGGAATCAACATGGTAACAACCAAAACCAGGAATCAACATGGTAACAACCAAAACCAGGAATCAACATGGTAACAACCAAAACCAGGAATCAACATGGCAACAACCATAGTAGCGTGTGTGTGTATGTGTATGTGTGTGTGTGTACATGTGTGCGAGCGTGCGAAGACTTTTGCCCCAGCTGTAGGCCAAGTTCTCCCTCATATCAAAGATCTTGAAAAAATCTAGAAATTCTCAAAAAGCTCATTTGAGCATTCTCCACATCATGATGAATTAAACTTCAAGAAAACGAGAAAATAACCTGACTGGGATTCCAAAACAAAGTAACTTGGATCAATTCAAAGGGGGAATATCCGACTCATATAATTGCAACCTCCGATTAAAAAGTTGTTAAGGCATAAATCAGTTTTTAATCACGTCACGAGATGTTCCACCTACAGTAATCATTTGAATTTTTATCAGGATTTGATATTCACTGAAGTAGCCTGGTCGCAGGAACTTTTATCCCATTTTATTTGTTATAAATAGTATGTTGAACTTCTTTGACTAAGCTTTTGGATAGCTAATATCAGATAGCCAGCTCCGTTAAGTCAACTTTGCAAAGGTTGAGCTACAAGTATTAAGAGTATTTAAACTAGTAATGCTAGTAAATCCTGAAAAATATCATTTTAATGGTCTGCAAAAAGCAATCTGCTTTCATGATAGACAGAGAAAAAAAGATAGTGAGTGACAAATAAAATGATGATTTTCATGAAAAGCAAATTCTAAAGTATCATTAAGTGTAATGGTTGAATTCACCAGCCTTTACAATGTGCAATTTTGCCCCGTACCATGAACGCAATGCATTAATGCAATGTAATTTATTACCCAGCAATCTCACAAATAACTCCAATTAGTGCAATTAATGACCGAGATTGGCCATAAGTTTATGCAAAATTGATCAGGTCTCAGTCAACAAGTTATTCGATCCAATGAAAGCAATAAGCTGGTATAATTTTTGTGAAATCTAGTTCTAAATAAATTATACACCAGGCTATAAAGATATGGGAACACAACTGCTGAAAAGATGAATGTCAATTTGAAGGTACAGTTTACTTCAACAAAGATAACTTATTTAAAGTTACTGGTACATACTTTGGTTTTTTGCCCTAATGAGTGAAATCACCTGTCTCCATCAAAACGACCTCCGTCATTGCCATGCTCGGATGTTTTAGTGCAAGCAGCTAGCATGGCCAATGAGTACTTTAAATCACCATAAATAAACACTGACTCTGTTTAAACCCATCCTACTTTTTCTTCTCCCCAGGCAATTCACACAAAAAACAAAATAAAACAAAACACAACATTTTCGTATTTATTATCCAACCTTACCAGTCAAGTCTAAAATTAGTTAGCTGTACCAGAAAAGCACCTGAAAGTGCACCTGACCCTAATTGCAAACCTATTCTCCAAACAAACCGCTGTGCGTCAGGCCCACCTCGTTTGAACGATGTCCAGACTATTTTTTTCCGACCTCTTGATCCAGACACTGAGACGCCTATATCTGTTTATCTTTGCGGAGAAAAAATAGCTCGTTGAGCCGCGTTTAATGCCAAAAATAACTTTATTAATCCAGTATTCTGCCTCCATTTTCATACAAACCGGGGGTCCTTTAGTGCAAAAAGCAAGGTTCTGAGTTGAAAATGATAAATTTGGATGAAGCTGACATCTGCTCTGCCTGTTTCAATTTTTTCCATTTTTTTCAATCAGGCAAATTTACATCATTATTGTTAACTTCAGACATCTGTCATGAATTTTGACTAATGATATCCTGCTCTCAACCAGGTCCTATCTGTTTTATTTCTTTTTTTTTTTTTTAATTTTATTTCATTCAATGTATCATATCCTCATAACTATAAAGTGTCATACATCTGCCATAGAATGTTGATAAATATGATTTTTTTTTGGAGGGGGGGGGAGAGGTAAATAATGAAATTCCAATGGAAATGATCAATTAACTCTATTCTTATCCAAGGAACAAAGGGAAAAAAAAGGACAGACACTGATGAAAACACCGATATCGGGACAGACAGGGGAAGTACAGTAGAATATCCAGAAATGAGAACTAAGTCCAAAGAATTGAGCTAAATATTAATATTTAAGGCATATCTACCAGGAATAAAAATTTTAATCATAATCTACATGTACTTGTTGTTGGATATATCCTTTCCCCCCTCCCCAACCAAAAAAAAAAAAAAAAAAAACAATTTAAAAAGTCAATCAAATAGGAAAAAAAAGTAAAGAATATTGGTATGCAATTGAGATAATGATGATAATGACGATGGCAATGTGAGATGAACAAAACTTCCCTTTAATTGACTTTTTTCCTGGACCAAACCACTCCTTTAATATACTGTCTGTAATTCAGCCATGACCTCATGCTGTGGACTGATTGTCTCCAAAATATTCCAATCTAGGCAAGGCCATACTTTCAATGTTGTCCACTTTCAAAGTAAACCCACAAACTTGCCACTTCTGTCAAATTCACCATGCACAAATCCTGTTTGTATTGAGCTTGCTTTTAATTTTTTCTCCCCACAAAGGTATAATTAATGTTTTAATCGTTAATCATGTCCCTAAATGGCTTTTTATTTTGAAGTCAAATCCTTTTTTGTTTTTTTGTCAGTGGCCAAAACAATTTAAGGCTAATGGCTTTTAGAGTATCCTTGATGTGGCCACTGAAGAAATTTTTAAGTATTTTCCTGTAGTATTTTCCTGTTGTTTAAGAAAACAATTCTGATGAAAAGTCTCAAGTTTTATGGGGATTGTCAGGAACTGGTATTTCCGGATGGTAGGTGGGCTGAGTGTTTCAACATTTTTTGACCTTAAATGACCTTGCATCAACTTGAACAGCGATTAATGGGAGAACTTGTTATTTGTCAATAAATAAACAAAATAAGAAACAACTATTTTTGCTATCTCTATAACCCAACAAATCAATAACCTACTTATAAGTTTTAATTTAGTTTGAAATCTTAAAACTATTGAAAAAGGAGGGGTAAGCTGTCAAAACCGCATTTTGAGCATCATATATTTCGATTCCACACATTTGACCTTATTCATATCATACACAAGCATACTCAAAAATGACAAACTAGTATCCTGTTTTTCTTTTAATTTTGCAGTCAAAAACAGGAAATGTGAAATCTGCAACAACAACAGGTGGTCCCCATCAAGATGTTGCAGCATTTTCCATAAATTTTGTAACAGAAGTCAATTAATTTCACATCATGGACCATAGATGGCAGCACCTGTCATAATAAACAAGCTCCTCTTGATAGAGGATGGCAAATATGATACATGTTGTCAATTTTTCGCTTAAATTTTGCAACAGAAGTCAATTTATTTTATATTAGGGCCGATAGATGGCAGCACATTTGTCACATACAAGTTTATCTTGGCAACAGAAAGCGACAATGATTTTGTCATTTTTATTTGGTATGGGGTTTCAAAAAGATATAAGTCAATTCAATATGTAAATGATGATTTATCGTCCCTTTTGAAAGTTTAAAACAGAGGGGAAGAGGGAGGGTGAATTTGTTTTATCAGGGACAGACGTTTAGATATTCTAATTTTTCTTCTCATCTGCTGTAACAGAAACAGCACTATTGGCCGTCTATCCACACAGAGCATGCATCCAGATTTTTGGGGGGCACAAATTTTGTTTCCAACACCAAAAGTAAACAGCAACACCTCTCTGGGCCATTAAAATAGTTCTTCCTGTTTGTTCAAATTTATACCTGTTAATAATGAGCTGAAATTCGGATTTTCTACTCTAAACACCACCCATGGCGACTTAGAGAAAGCCTTTTTCACTGCTTGCCAGTTGAGGAACAGTAAATACTTGTTAGTAAGGCCTCTGGACCCAAAAGATCAACTTTCTTGTTACTTTTGAATGTTACACCTGTTCAAAATTCCCAAAGGTCATGAACTTTTCACTAAATTACGATGTTCTAACCTTGATCCTAGATTTTGAAACATTCCTTTTTTCCTCATCATGGTGTGAGCTTAATCTTGACTTTTTTGGGGGGTAAATTGAGCAAACTGTCTTGTTTTTGTTGTAAGACATCAACTGCCTTAAATTTATCTAACTGCTACCACATAAAAATCTGGCAGGTTGTACTTTTCCCTATTCTTAGAATGGAACCAAAAAAAAATATGATGATGCTCCTAAGTTCACCATCAAGGTCTTGTTCTCATTACGTGGCATTCCTGACAACAAATTTTTTTTGACAAAAAAAAAAAAAAAAAAAAAAAAAAAAAACTAATCATTATCATTTTTCATAAGCTTTGTCAATAAAAGAGGTTATTTTCTCAGAATTGGTTTGTTTGTGGACAAGATAACTCAAAATGTTCTTTTCTTTGAAAAAAAATTCAGGATGGTTATTCAGGAGACAAAGAAGACAACAATTCCAACTGAATTCATGTCAACTTATATTTCTGAAATCAATCCTTTGTTGCTTTATGTTGGCAAAGGTCTGAGTCTTGTAGTGGTTTCAAGTCATTTAACAATTTCTTCTTCACCAGCTTCACTTCTGATCATTCTTAAAGCAAAGATTTTCCAAAGAAGAAAAAGAAAGGAAAACATTTTGGGAAAACACCTATAGGTCAGTCAACTCGTTTTTTACGCACCTGGTAACTATTCCATGACATCCTAATATGTTGCCCTTTATATTGAGAGGTGGTACAAGGTCATAAAAAAACCCGAAACAACTACTCTTTCACCTAGAGACAGCAGTTCAAGTTAGTTCACTTCAAATTCAAGGCATACAAGATGTGTTTGACCTTCATATATTACAAAAAAAGTTTCCAAGAAATTAAATCAATTTTTTCTAAATCATCAAGGTTTACCTTTTCAAAAACTATTGATAAAATATATGGTGATCTATAAAGCCCTTCTAACGGTCCTGACTTTCTAATAATTTTTACAGCGTCTTATACAAGTGAAATCCATCAGACAATAGCTCCATTAAGAGCACGAGTCAAAAACAAAATTACAAATTTAGAATTTCAAAAATGGTTTATGAACTATAATTCTGTGTAGAGTTTTGGGCGTGGTATACCTTGATAATAAAGGGAAAAGTTTTATTTATTTATTTTTTATTTATTTTGTTTTTTTGACATATTCTGTATCAATACCTTGTACTCACTCAGCCCTTATAAACTATTTCCCCTGAGAAAAGAGCGGCATAACAGGCCTGCCGTTGCACTTTTTCACCCTAGGTCTTCCTCCTATCTTCACCTGAGGCAGACAGACCTTAGAAAGCAGACAAAGTCATCCAAGTCAGCTTAATTTCATTTCAATTGGTTGTTTTTTCACAGATCAACAACAGGTGGTCTATTCCTCTATCCTGTTTACCAGACGATTTAAACGACCAGGATATTTCTTTTTAATTTCCAAACATCAGGTGGTTGTCTAGTGATAGAGAAAAAAATTCTACAGCCAACTTCATAAAAAAAATAAAAAAATGCAAAAAAAACCCCATCATCACAACAAGTCAGACAGGTCAGTAGCGAATATTTGTGTCTGTGAGAAAAATATCCTGGCTCAGTATGAGACTGCTGGCTGCATTGGACTGTGTGTATGTGTATGTGTTTATGTATGTGTTTGTGTATTTGTTTGTATGTGTATATGTTTGTGTGTGTGTATGTATGTGTGCATGTATTTGTGTGTGTGTGTGTGTTTATGTGTGTGTATGTGTGTGAGAGAGAAAGAGAGAGAGAGAGAGAGAGAGAGAGAAAGACTGCACAGTGGCATAAAATCAAATTAAAACAACACTTTAACGTGCCCTTACAATGACAAAATAATGATTTGATTTTCCAGTCTAAAAACAGCCCTTACGTCAGAGTTGATCCAAGAACAGGATAGTCTACATCATCAACAATCCCAAGTTGGGTACCAAAACCTCAATACCAGCTAGTGCTAGTCTGACGGTGCTCTGAAGTATTTATAGGTGGAGCTGCTGCAGGAATTTCCTCAATAACAATGGCATTCCCTCTGTATCTCCATTCACTGCAATACAATTTATGCGTGTGTATTGGGGGGGGGGGGGGGNCTACAGCCAACTTCATAAAAAAAATAAAAAAAAGCAAAAAAAAAAAAACCCATCATCACAACAAGTCAGACAGGTCAGTAGCGAATATTTGTGTCTGTGAGAAAAATATCCTGGCTCAGTATGAGACTGCTGGCTGCATTGGACTGTGTGTATGTGTGTGTTTATGTATGTGTTTGTGTATTTGTTTGTGTGTGTGTGTGTGTGTGCATGTGTGTATGTATGTGTGCATGTCTTTGTGTGTGTGTATGTTTATGTGTGTTTGTGTGTGTGTGTGTGTGTGTGAGAGAGAGAGAGAGAGAGAGAAAGACTGCACAGTGGCATAAAATCAAATTAAAACAACACTTTAACGTGCCCTTACAATGACAAAATAATGATTTGATTTTCCAGTCTAAAAACAGCCCTTACGTCAGAGTTGGTCCAAGAACAGGATAGTCTACATCATCAACAATCCCAAGATGGGAACCAAAACCTCAATACCAGCTAGTGCTAGTCTGACGATGTTCTGAAGTATTTATAGGTGGAGCTGCTGCAGGAATTTCCTCAATAACAATGGCATTCCCTCTGTATCTCCATTCACTGCAATACAATTTATGCATGTGTATTGGGGGGGGGGGGGGCTTTTTTTTTT